>CAJQZJ010015786.1:4290801-4328476 GCA_907164525.1 Lophiomys imhausi | reverse complement strand
CCTGATCCTTCCCAAACAGTTCCATACACTTCTGTGGTGTACATGGTGCAGCTGAAGAAGCCTGTTCATTATATCTGACTGCAGGTAAAGAGTGAGTGTCCAGGACTGAAACTAGGCAGCATACAGTTTCTTGGTGGCACTCCACCCTTCCAGCATTCTTATCTTGAAGCAGAGTAGTTTCCTAGAATGTCCTCAGAGCCCACTCAGGCACACACACACTCATCTGGCCATCACCCCCTCTTTCTCTACATCTTATCAGCCTCTTCTTCTTCTTCTTCTTCTCCTTCTTCTTCTTCTTCTTCTTCTTCTCCTCCTCCTCCTCCTCCTCCTCCTCCTCCTCCTCTTCCTCCTCCTCCTTTTGGTTTTTCAAGACAGGGAGGGTTTCTCTGTGTATCTCTGGCTGTCCTAGAACTCACTCTGTAGATTAGGCTCGCCTTGAACTCACAGAGATGCACCTGCCTCTGCCTCCCAAGTGCTGGGATTAAAGGCAACTCCCAAGCCTGGCCTTTACAGTTTCAAGCTGCCATGTGGGCACTGGGATTTGAACCTGGGTCCTTTGGAAAAACAACCAGTGCTCTTAACTGCTGAGCCATCTCTCCAGCCCCTATCAGCCTTTTCTTTAAGGGTTTCCCAACCTCCTCAACAGACTTTCTGTGCTCACATTATTTCTATGAAAATACCAATCTTAAGTATAATTATTGTATTTCTCGCCTTTAAGGCCCTTAAATAGGAAAGTGTCTTTGCTTATTTTTCTTTTTATCCTCCCCAGTGTATGTACATAGGAAAAAATATAAATATTCTTTAACAATGCTAGTGAGTGCATAAAGCACTTGGACGTTTTCTGGGGCGTTGGCAAACATTGTTTTTACTGAATCATTAACCGTAGATTTGTCTTTACCTATCATGTGCTATAATTGTCATCTTGAATCCTTTGTGAACAAGGCAGCTGAAGGTCATGGAGTGAGCTTGGCTTCAGCTACTCTGAGAGCTATGGACAAGCTGCAGATTCTATTCACTGCAAAGCCAAGAAAGAAGCAAACTGCAGGTGCAAGCCTGCACACAGCGTCAAGTGCATCTGACTTTTATACCCATAAACCTGGCAGTGGAACTAGTGTTAAGATGTTAAACCTTGTTGGATCTTAGTTCTCCTATCTGTAAAGCAACAGGGGGGACACTAAGGAAGAAATTCCAAGCATTTTAGATTTTGGTCCAACCAATCTTTCTACTCCAGAGATCCCCACACTTTCTTGACTCCCAGTATCCAACAAAAGCCGGTCTCACTCAAACTTAACTAAAGTAACTTACAATGCCTCTGTAACTTTGCTGTGCTACCCAGGATGGTAGGGCCCATGGCTATAGAATCTCAGGCCTAATTAAAGAAACCGCTTCCCTACACTTATAGAAAGAGGAAGAAGATTTGTACATCAAACTTATACATGTGCATTTTTATTTTATTTTTTTTATTTTTTATTTTTTTTTTTGGTTTTTCGAGACAGGGTTTCTCTGTATAACAGCTCTGGCTGTCCTAGACTCACTTTGTAGACCAGGCTGGCCTCGAACTCACAGAAATCCGCCTACCTCTGCCTCCCAAGTGCTGGGATTAAAGGCGTGCGCCACAAACGCCCGGCTACATGTGCATTTTTAAAGACAAGAAGTTATAATGGTATTGTTGAAGGTATTTGTTAATACTGTTTTTAAAACATGAGTATTTCTGTTTATAATCTGAAATTCTGTAAAATATTTCTGAGAATGGAGTCACCATTTGATACCATCAGAATAAGACCTGATAGTATCTACCCAAAAAACCATAGCTGTAACTAATATATGTGTGAATAAATATAGATATATTGTGAAGGCATTCATGTTTGTCAACTTGGTTACATCTGGAATTAACTAAAACCCAAGTAGCTCAGGACACCTGTGAGGGACTGTTTTCTTAATAAATCGTTTGAAATGGGAAGAGCCACTTTTAATCCAGATCTTTTGCGGTGGAAAGATCCACCTTTAATCTGGGCCACATCTTGTGCTGACAGCCTATATACAGGATATACAAGAAGAAGAAAACTTGCTCTCTCTTCACCTGCTTGCTTTCACTGGCAAGTCCTTCACTGGCATTAAAGCCTACTTCAGTTCTGTTCCTCCAGAGACCCCTGACTAACACACATAATATAATCCATTCTCTTGGAAGTTAACATATGCTTATCTTTGGTATTCACAGGGACTAATTCTAGGTCTCCCCCTCAAATGCCAAAACCCTCATATGCTTGTCTTATATGTACCATGACATAGCATGTGCACATAAGATGCATTTACTCTTCTGTATAATTTAAATCACCTCTATATCATCCATAAATAATAGTTAATACAAAAGAAATATTATATAAGTAGTTGTACTGGTATGCAGCTCAAGGAATAATGACAAGAAAAAAAAGGTCCATATGTATTCAGCATGGGTGTAAGTTTCCTCAGAACAGTTTCCATCCAAGACTGGTTGAATCTCAGGTGTGAACCCTGAGCATACAGAGGAGAAAACAGTGGTACAGGAAAAAGTGACTGACATGGATTATTGTACACTCAAAGACAGGAAATAAATTCATCACCAGGAAGCATATCACAGTTGTCTGAGCCTACAGCTCCTGTAAGGAGCCTGTATCTGTGTTTCGCTGAGCACTATCTCAGCTCTGACTTCCACAGTTTTCTCATTAGAGCTGTCACAGCAGAAAAGACGTCTCCCATCGCTAGGCTCTTGGAGGCAGTCCAAGTTCCGTGAGGGCTTCTCATTAAATGTTTCATGGTGTCACTACTTTAAACCCAAGCTATTGCGAACACTTCACGAGCTGTTGTAAAGTGGATTCTGTAGATGAATTGGCGAAATTCCTCTCCTTTAAAGTCCTGAGCCACAAAACACTTGCTACAGTGCTCGTGGGGATGAGTGGACATGAGTGATCTGCCCCGAGATTCTCTTCCAAGATCATCCGCAAAGAGAAACATCAGTTTCCTAGTGTCTCTTGTGTGTTCATAGTTAACACTCTGCATACAGAGTGATATATAAAAACAGCTACTAGAGGAATGTGGGCAGAGGAAGCAGAAGATAGTGAAATGCGCCTTGTGCTCTCTGAAGAATACAGGCTGTAACTAGAAGAGGACAATTAAGAGAAAGGATGCTGAGCCACGCTTGTTATTCTGAAGTAGCTGAAAGGCCATGTGTGTAGATGCGCTCAGCAGAGAGAGGTTCAGAACAGCCCATTGCATGCAGAGGTAGAGACTGAAAGAGCATTAATGCTAGCTTTACTCTCAAAATACATTTCACTAATTTTTATGCATTTCTAATTAATTTGACTAATTGTTTTGTTTCTTGTCTTTCTGTTTGTTTGCTTTGCTTTTTTGTTTTTTGAGACAGGGTCTCACTATGTACCTTGGCCTGTCTAGAACTCAGTATATAGACCAGGTTGACTTTGAACTCACAGAGATCCATCTACTTCTTCCTCCTGAGTTCTGGGATTAAAGGTGTGAGTCACCACATTTGGTCCTAATATTTTAAAATTTTAATTAAAAAAACTTTTACTTTTTATAGTAAAATACAGAGAACATAAAGCTAACCCTTATGACCCATTAAAGTGAGCTACCCAGTGGCATTAAGTAAGACCACAGTGTAGTAGAATCAACACCCACATCCATCTCCAGAAACTCTGTTCCTATCAAACAGCACTCCTGGGCACGCTTGCTCCTGAGACACTTGCAACACATTCTACTTTCTGCCTCTCAGTGTGTGACTGTCTGAGTTTCCTTCTACAAACAAACTCATATGGTAATAGTCTTTTGTATCTGCCTGTTACTATAACCTCTAGGCTCACCCATAACTGGTACATAAAAGTTGTACATATTATGAGCTACCATGTGATATTTCGACACATGAATATATTGTTTATTTCAATTCAGGACAGATATATCTGTTTCCCAAGTTAAGACTCCAACCTATGGAACCCTGTCACCCACTGTCTTAATTAGGGTTTCTATTGCTGTGATGAAACCCCGTGACCAAAAGAAACTTGGGAAGGAAAGGATTTATTTCACACACAGTTCCATACAGCTGTCCATCTTCAAAACCAGCGAGGGCAGGAACTCAGCAGAGCTAGAACTTGGGAAGCAGGAGCTGATAATGCAGAGGCTTAGGAGGGGTCCTGCTTACTGGCCTGCTCCTCATGGTTTGCTCAGCTTACATTCTTTTTTTTTTTTTTTAAGACAGGGTTTCTCTGTGTAACCCTGGCTGTCCTGGACTCAAACTTGTAGACCAGGCTGGCCTCGAACTCACAGAGATCCGCCTGCCTCTGCCTCCCAAGTGCTGGGATTAAAGGCGTGCGCCACCACGTCCGGCTCAGCTTACATTCTTACAGAATTTAGAACCACCAGCCCAGGGATGACACCATCCACAATGATGGCTGTCTCCCAGCAACCACTAATTAATGAAATGCCCCACAGGCTTGCCTGCAGCTGGATCTTATGGAGGCATTTTCTCGATTGAGGTTCCCTCCTCTCTGATGACTCTAGCTTGTGTCAAGTTGAAATAAAACCAGCCAGCACACATTCAGGCTGGGCTTTCCCTCCTCAACAGACCGAGTCTAGAAAAGCTCTCATAGACCAGATGTGCCAAGAGGGTTGTTTTCAGGGTGACTCTACATCTTGTCAAGTTGATGATCAATTAACCGTCACATCTTGCCAACATCCCTTATTTCGAGGCAAAAAAAAAAGCAAAATCAGAATATATTATAGAACTTAACTTTTGAAAACATTTGTAGTATCTAAATAATGAGTTAAAAGTCATACAAACAAATAATTCCATAAAATGTGTTCTATTTGTCTACTTTAATAAGCATGCCCTGGCTGAAGTTGAATTTGGAATTCTCGGCATCCTGGCACCTGCTCTGGAACATGGTGACAGGCTGAGAACCTGCTCACATCCCCTTCTCTTCCATCCCAGCCCTGCCACTAATGCCAGGATAACTTCACGCAGACACCCTAAGTCTCACCCAAACTCCATCCACACACCCTGATGCCCTTCAGTGTGCCCTGTGAAGATGAACCCAGAAAAGAAGCAATACACTAGGTCAGGACATTTAGATAAGAGGGCCAGAGAGGCAGTTTTTAAAAGCACAGGATCCAGAATAGGGCTCCTTGCCCTTGCCTGGGCTTATTAGTCAATCGCTCTATCCTCTAGCACCTCAGCATGTGTTTTTGGCTCAGCTTTTACTTTTCATTCCCAGCCACAGACTCCTGTGCCACCGTTATCCTAAGTCGAGCTAAATTTTCTGCCTTGGGGGCTGTAACCAACACTGTGATAGTATGCCTGCACTCAAATACAGACCGGAAATATATAGAAGTCGGTGTCAGGGGAAATCTTCTACCCGCATAGGATAGCAGGGGCGGGCAAAGGATCATGGGTCCTTTTCATTCTTGGTTGGGTCAAACATGTAATGTTTGCTCATGAAATACACATATAGGACAGAAGCTGAACGAAGAGAGAAGCTGCTGTTAATTTTGACATCAGAAATTTTAACATACGTGGTGGTGCACATAGGCTCTTGTTACCATTGACGATTGATTTCTTGACATGTACACCAGATTTCTCTAGACAGTCCATGTTTCAAAATTTTGACCTGATATTTGTGAACACGCTATTACTAGTAAGAACCTTGTTGTCATTTAAGCTTCATAAAATACAGTCACCATGAAAGGGGAGGCAAGGTAGAGTCCTGAGGGCTCTTCCCTAGACTCTGGTTCTGCCTGAGATTATCACATCCGTCACTCCTGACCTGGAAGTGAATCTGGTCATTTACTGTTTACTTGCACGTTGTAAAAACTAAAGACAGGATGGTGTCAGAGAGTGGCCCAACCAGGGGGAAAGCATCAGTCTCGGTGCAGGAAGAAACCTTAGACCCACCCTAGATGAGATTCTGCCATAGAGTTATAGACTAAGGTAATCTATTGGATAACATTTTTGTAAAATCCAATGCTAAGACTATCAAGTACATAACAATTATTTGTTGTGATATTAATAGTATCTTTAGTGTTTAATGTAAGGCATAGGGTTATTCTATATAATGTTGCGGGCATGAAGCTTATGGGCTTGATTTTATTTTCTGTGCTTCCCCCTAGTGGTGGAGAGGAGACGCACATCCGGGTAGGTGCAACAGCTTGGGTCAGGCAGATAGTTAACATATATTACAATCAGTTCAGTAACTTTACAGAGGCAACCTTTCTACCTAGACATTAGAATGTTGTCTCTACAGCTACGACTAAACATTTTTTGGGGGGTATAAATACTGGAACATTTTAACCTCCGTGTAGAAAGTTGTTAAAAAATGTGTTTTAAACATACTACAAATTATTCAACGAGTATTTATTGAAACTGATCATGTTAACCATGACCGCCATGCCAGCACATTTGTGTGCAAAGATCAGCAATGCGAGGACTTTGTTGGGAGACAGTCACATTCTTGCCCTGGAATGAACCAACAAATCATTGCAGTGTGATGTAAACTGAGTCGTGATAGCATTTTGATGTCTGTTCTTGTCCACCCCTCCCTCCAGACGACAAAGGTTCAAAAGTTCAGGCAGGGAGTGATGGCTTCTGCCAGAAACCCTACCTCTTAAGAGGCAGAGGCAGTTAGTTGGGCTTAGCAGTCAAGGCCAACCTAGCTTCATAGTGAGTTTTCAAGCCAGTTTGGGCTACACAATGAGATCCTATCTCAAAAAAGCATTCCTTCCTTCCTTCCTTCCTTCCTTCATCCATTTATTTATTTATTTATTTGTTTATTTATTTATAAGTAAAAGGTTTCAGGACACTCCACCAGTACCAAGTCTGTCACAGTTTCTTCCCCATCCTCCTCTTTTTGGATGCAAATGTTGTCCTGCCCCAGTTTGTGGGGAGTGGCTCGAGGACCACCTTTGCCAGTGTTCCAAATCGTGGGCTGGCTAAGTCCCTTACATAAAATGCCACAGCAATTGCGCAGGACCTCGGGATATCCTCCAGACACTTTAAATTGGTTCTGCATCACTTATGCTACCTAATACAGAGATGGTGCCAATTTTTAAAAGAAGCCTGTTCACGTTCAATATAGATGCAACTTCTACTTCCAAATATTTTGGATATGATGTAGACTGGATCCAGGAACTCAGAATGTGAGCTGTAGAAGGTCCCCTGCACTCTCGGAAGAATCATTGGAGTCTTTATCAAATGTACTCTCTCTTGCCTGAGGTCAGTCTGAGGTGATAAGAGGTAACGCTCACCAGAAAATTGTGCCATATCCTCCAAAGGTCATTAAATTTACTTTACAAAGGGTTTTAAACACACAAAAATAAAACCAAAGGCAAATGACTTTTCATCTTATTATTCACATATTTCCAAAAACCTGTAATAACCATCACTTTATCCCTTCTCCAGTGTAGTAACAATAATATCATTAACACCGTCAAACCCAAAAGATCTGAGGGAGAAAACAATAACTCATGGACTCTAGGGCTGGTCCCATAAAAACAATGAAAGGAGTAAGCTTTCAGGAGCTGGAGAGATAGATGCTCAGTGGTTAAGAGCCCTGGTTGCTCACAACCACTTTTAACTCCAGATCCAGGGGATTGGACTCCCTCTTCTAGCCTCTGTGAGTACCAAGAATGCATATAGTTCACATATATACATGCAGCAACCACTCATTCACATAAATACATCTTAAAGGGGCAGGGAGAAAGAGCCAATGTTCACAATACCCAAAGCCATAGAAACTGCTTAGAGGTATGATGTGGAAGAATGATAATGAAGGGAGTACTACAAGACTATCTAGCAGATGATATTGTGAGGAGAAACAGATGAGGTGGACGAGCTTTGCAAGTCCCACATAACACAAGAAAACAAAGAACCATCACAGGATAAGCTGAACATATCAACGCAGTATTAACAGTCTCCCACCCCCCAAGTACTGCCAAGCTCAAACCTGCTTAGCTTCTATTCTATTCTAATTCTGTTGCTATGGCAAACACCGTGACCAAAAAAAAAAAAAAAAAAACCACTTAGAGGAAAAGGGTTTTATTTGCCCTTGAACTTGAAGCCAGGACCTGCTTTGTTACTTTACACGGCATTACCTCAGATCAGAGAACCCAAGATCAGCCAAGGAAGTGCAACAGAAACAATGGCAAATTACTAATTTCTAGCTTGTTTGCAGGTTCACCCTTAGTTAGCTTCTTTATACTGCCCAGGGATTGAAACTCCCCAGAGTGGACTAGACTCTCCTGCCTTAAACAGCAATCAAGATAATCCTTCATAGGCATGCTCCCCAGCCAATCTGAGCTAGACAAGCCCCTCAGCTGAGACTCCCAAGTTCACAAGGACAGCTGGGGTCTGCTAAGATTGGGCATGATCTGTGTGGCATGGCCACAGACTCTCATAAGTTGACTGAAGCACTTCCTATCTAGTACATGATGGAAAGGAAGGATGTTTGGGTTCCAGCAGTTTTGGTTAGGAGGGTGGAGAGAATTCTGAGCCACTTAAGAGGAAACTAACTGAAATAAAAGAAGGCAAAACTCTAGATTATACTTAATTTGGAATCATTTAAGAAGTGACAACCAGTCAAAAGCTGGGGATGTACCTCAGTGGTAAAGACCTTTTTGCCCGGTGCAGACAAGGCCTCCTTTGACTCTTGATCCTAAAAAAAAATAACAAAGTAGGAAAACGTATTTAATGTGGTATGTTTAATAACTTATATTTGATGTGATAGGGAGTAGAGGGAAAATCTCTAAAAATATGAGCATTCAAAGCTCACCATTAAATACTTCAAACAGTCTTTTCAATAATTACTGGGCTAAATAAAAGTGTAATGTGTAATGTGGAGTAGAATTATCTTGCCCTGGAGTGAGGGGAGATTAAAAAAGGCCACCAAAGAACAAGAATAGATGTTTCCTAGAATAGCTACAAAATGACTATGTCTTGGTTTAGACAGACATCACTGAGGAAAGACTGAAGTGATAAAATAATAATTTTATACTTTGTTGTTAGTGTAAGACTTTTGAGTATAGCTGACTGTGGGATAGACAGGAATAAAATAAACATAGGCAGCAATTTAAGAACTAATTGTCTTAATCATAGACCTCTACATACATGTACACACGTGCATGACAAACCCACATGCACATGAGTATACATCCTCATTAACAAATACATATCACACACACACACACACACACACACACACACACACACACACACACACACTTTTCTAGGAAATTTTTGTTTAATGTGGAATGTCTCATCACTTTAATATATTTGACATGATAATAAGCATGGGAAGGTCTCTAAAAAATATGTATCAGTGCCCAGAACTTACCATTAAATAACATAAATGGCCTTTTCAAGAATTCCTGTATTAAAGAGGAAAGGAATGCTGGAAAGGCTTATTATTCACAGAGTAATAAGAAATCCTTGAAATGTTTTCATTTATTTCATTTTTACTTTAGTTCTCTCTGTTTTTCTGTTAAGTAAAGGCTCTCAAAGAAACAGATGTGCTTAATTATGCTAACTGTATATTTCCTTGTGGTTCAGGCAATTTGCCTTGTGAAGGGGACACAAATCCAAGCGCATCTCAAGTGTATATAAATGTTTAATTGGTTCAACTCCTTATTTGAACAGAGGAGAATGTCCAATCCATTTTCTGGGGCCCCGTAATTGGCAGGTGTGTGGAAATACTGCAGCCCTGTGCTGGCTAGTTTTATGTCAGTACGACACAAGCTAAACTCATCTGGCTGAGGAAACATCAATTAAGAAAATGCCTCCATAATATCCAGATATAGGGCATTTTCTTAATTAGTAATTCAAGGGAGAGGGCCCAGCCAATAGTGATTACTGTCATCTCTAAGCTGGTGGTCCTGGGTCCTATAAGGAAGCAGGTTGAGCAAGCCGTGAGGAGCAAGCCTGTAAGCAGCGCCCCTCCATATTCTCTGCTTCAGCTCCTGCATCCAGGTTCGTGCCCTACTTGAGTTTCTGCCCTCGCTGGTTTTGAAGATGGACAGCTGTGTGGAACTGTGAGTGAAATAAATCCTTCCCTTCCCAAGTTTCTTTTGTTCCATGGGGTTTCATCACAGCAATAGTAATCCTAATTAAGACAGTGGGCAAGAGGCTTCCATCGGTTGGAGTCTTGACTTGGGAACACAGACATGTTTGTCCTGAGTTGAATATATACCATATATTCATGTGTCGAAATACCACACGGTGGTACATAGTATGCACAACATTTATGCTAACAGGCAGATATAAGAGACAACTACCATATGAGTCTGTTTTTAGGAGAAAACTCAGATAGTCACACACTGAGAGGCATGAAGTAGAATGTGTTGAAAGTGTCTCAGGAGCAAGGGTGCCCAGGAGTGCTGTTTGATAGGAACAGAGTTTCTGGAGATGGATGTGGGTGTTGATTCTACTACACTGTGGTCTTACTTAATGCCACTGGGCAGCTCACTTTAATGGGTCATAAGGGTTAGCTTTATGTTCTGTGTAGTTTACCATAAAAAGTAAAAAAAAAAAATTTTTTTAATTAATTTTTTTTTAAGTTAGGGCCAAGTGCGGTGGCTCACATATATAATCCCAGAACTCTGGAGGAAGAGGCAGATGGATCTCTGTGAATTCAAAGCCAGCTAGGTGTATATACTGATTTCCAGGCAGGCCAAAATAGATAGTGAGAGCCCAGGGATGACACCACCCACAATGGGCTGGGCTCTCCTGTAGAGGAATTTTAATCCAGAAACATGATTGCTGTGGCAAGGGATCACTTCCAAAGACCTAGGTCTGTATGATCTGGTCAGAATGCAGACACACTCTGGATGACAGTATGATCTGTCTAGAATACAGACACACCCTTACCATACACCTTTAATCCCAAACAATGAAGGTAAAGTTAGTTTGTAGAAGGAAGCACCAATGTTTGTAGAAGCTTCCAGGACTAGGCCTAGGTTAGCAGATGGAGGCACTAAGTCTCTGAGACAATTAAATCAGGTGAATAAAAGTTACTTGTATGCTCTCCCACATCAATAACTAATGCCCTACAGCTGAGTATTATGGCGGCATTTTCTTAATCGAGGCTTCTGGGCTTCCAGGCTCCCTCCTCTCACATGAGTTTAGTTTGTGTCAAGTCAGCACGGGGGCGGCAGTACTTCCACACACCTGCCAATCATGGGGCCCCAGGAAAAACGGATCTGACATTCTCCTTTGCTGAAATCAATGAAACATTTATATAATACTCCTGCCTCCAGGTTCCTGCCCTGCTTGAGTTCCTGTCCTGACTTCCTTTGATGATGAACTGTGATGTGGAATCGTAAACTGAATAAACCCTTTCCTCCTCAACCTGCTTTTGGTCATGGTGTTTCCTTGCAGCAGTAGAAACCCAAACTAAGACAAACCCTCCGTCATTAAAGTAGCTCCTTGGAAGGTCAGGAGAGTCCCTGGTCATTCCCTTCTGGCTACAAGCATCATTGTTTATTCCCATCAGCTGGAGAAACTGTTCCCTGTGCACACTACATTTTGAATGACAAGAGCTGGGGTTAGGGGAGGGGGGTTCCTGTGCCTATGCAGAAGTCGTTTTCTTAAAGGTCCCAGAAACCCTTCTGATATCTGTGCCTTTTGGAAAGTAGAGGCCCCAATTTCAATTTTATAAAACTGTCAAATATTAACTGAGCAAGACAACCAAGTAGAATGGCAGTATTTTGTAGGGTGCAGTTGCATTTTATAGAATAATATTTCAGAGCAATAATAATAAATATATAAAAATCATAATAAAATATAAAATAACATATAATATATACAATATATACAAAATAAATATAAAAATAAAAGATTAATAAATAAATACAAATATTAAAATGTTGAAATGCCATAGTTAGAAGTCAGGATAAAATTAATGGAAAATTAGTACAATTGTAGTTGTCATCTAGAACCAATGTGTCTTTACACTCTGAAAACCCTCGGCCCCATCTCTCCTACAGCCTAGCATAAGGCTGTGTCACCTTCTGACCACACAGAAGTGTTGGTCCATTAATGCACTAAGATTGGTTTAATGTTATCTCTATATTTACCTCTATTTTTTCCACAGAGTTAGAAAGGGAAAGTATAGCCTTTGAGTTAGTTGTTATACCCCTAACATTCGCTTTGTTTTGTTTCTTCAACCTTGGGCTGTTTAATTGTCACACATACCACCTCAGGTGAAAGGCAAACATGTGAAGGCGGGTTTCCTTTGGTGGCTGTCACACATGAAAAGCAGGGTCTCCCTCTCAGGAGCACTTAAGTATTTTTTAAATCCACATGGCAATTAAAGGGATATTAAGGGTTGCTTCCTAAAGACAAATCTCAGGAATAGTCCTAGGTCCAGGGATAAGTACAGAGAAAGTCTGATTTGAACCTGGAGAGGAAATCCTCTTCCTCTCAGTGTTATGACTCATTGACCAGACTAGAGAACCAACATCCTGGGGTTGTTCAGGTCATGCATGGTTGGCTTTTGTGATGGGTTATGCATCTGTCTTCTTGATCAGAACAGGTGGGTAGACAAGTGCCCCCTGGGAGATTTTCTGGTACTTTCCTATTATAACAGGATAAACTTGCTTGGGGGTGCTGAGAATGATAAGGGGAGGAGGAAGAGTGGACTCTTAGTAAGGAGGCAGATCTGTTATTTGAGCCTTGATTTAGGAGTCTCTAGATCAGCAGAATGAAGTGTGTGTGTGTGTGTGTGTGTGTGTCTGTGTGTGTGTGTGTGTGTGTGTGGGTGTGTGTGGGTGTCTGTGTGTGTGTCTGTGTGTGTGTGGGTGTGTGTGGGTGTGTGTGTGTGTGTGTGTGGGTGTGGGTGTGTGGGTGTGTGTGTGTGTGTGTGTGTGTGTGTGTGTGTGTGTGTGTGTGTTTATTAGATCAGCTTGAGCAATGTGATTGAAATAGCAACAATAACTGTCTCGTTCCTGAGAGGCCAAGAACCTGGTAGTTGCCTTGTAGGAGTGGGATTGAGTCTCAGAGGTTGTGCATGCTAAGTAAGCACTCTGCTGCTGAGCTATATCTCCAGCCTTGTAGTCCCTCTTGGGACACATTGATGGGTTGTGCTTTATGTCAACTTGACACAAACTGGAGTCCTTTGGTAAGTCAACTGAGAAAAAAATGCCTCCATAAGATTGTCTTAGGGGAAAGTCTGTGGTGCATTTTCTTCCTTTGACATTGATGTCCCATTGAGGATAGTGTCATCCTTTGCCTGGTATTATCTGATGATATTAGAAAGCAGGTGAACAAGCCAGGAGAGGGGCAAGACTTAACAGTAAGCAGCACTCCTCTGAAGACTCTGCTTCTGTTCCTGCCTTCAGATTCCTATTGTGACTTTCCTCAGACTTACAAGTTATACAGTGAAACAAACCCTTTCCTCACCATGCTCCATTTGGTCTTAAGTTTTTATAACAGCAATAGAAGCAGTAACTAAGACTTAGGTTTACAATGTGGTGGAGAGGAGTGGGGAGAAGGTGTTTTAGAATGTGGTGGTGAGTCAATTGCTAATCCCTGTGTCTAGGACAAAAAGAGACAATAGCAAAAAGCAATAATATGAATGGAGTTGACATCTTGGTTTGGGAAGACAAGAGTTAAGATCTGGTACCTTCCTGCCCCTAGAGGCATTGCAGATGTGACTGCTATGTCACATGTGCATCAGTAGTAGGTGGCAGAGAGGAGAGAGGCTGTATCTACATTCAGTGTTCTGACCTATGAACATCTGAACGAATAGTAGCCTAACATTCCTGGGGGGGGGGGAAGCCGATACCAACACCCCTTTGGTGACTTGGGGTAGCCTGTGATGACTACCAGACCAGTACCAAGCAAGCACCAGATGGGCTACCAGGACAGGAACGAAACCAGAAATTAGGAGAATTCTGCCTGGCCCTGGATGTGGGGGTTGTGGGAGAGCCAGCCCTGAGGGAGAAAGTGTGGCAGAGCCAGCCCTGCCTTCTGTCTGCTGTGTGGTAGTGTTGACTAGAGAGAGACACCCTCCCATCCCTTTTGCCCTCACCACCATTGGCTGACAGCAGATCTGGCCCAGATGTGGTCACAAGAGCAGGAGAGTTGTCCTTGCCCCTTACATGCTGCAGCACTCGGAAGAGCAGGCCCTTTACCTTTCCATAGCAGAACTGGCCATGCAAGTGGGAGTTGTAGGTCCAGATCCAAGGCTTTGAGTTTGCCCACCCCATGGATGAACTGCTGGAGTGCAAGAAGAGGTCAGTTCCACAACCCAGGACTGTAGGATCTCCAGGACACAGGACAGTTACAGCATATCTGGAGAGGAGTTCCAGCAAGGTTCCAGTACTGATGGAATAGCAGAAACCAGGTGCCTCATACCAGACCAAGGAGTCAATTTAATGAACATTTGCAAGCAGAATGTGTGGACAAAGGGGAATATTGTGGGACATACTGAGATACACTGCAGCTTCCAGAATGAGCTGTTATTTTTATGCTGGGACAGATTGCAAGGGTGGAGGGTAGGTCTGGGGGAAGGTGGGAGATGTGAGGGAACAGGGTGCATGATATGAAATTCACAAAATAAATTTTTCCCAAAAAAGAAACAAACAAAATAGATCTAGTACCTTAGTACTTGATAGCCATGGAGGCCAAAAGAGAGCATTGGATCCCTTGGAGGCAAGTTACAGGCAGTTGCAAACTGCTCACCGTGGATGTTGGGAATGGAACTTGGTCCTTGAGAAGAACAGCAAGTGCTCTGAGCCATCTCAGATCTTGGAGAAGGCCTTTCAGACATGGCTTTTAAAAAAAGTCTTTTCCAGCATCTGCTGGCAAGTATTTGTATATGGGTAGCTTCTATCTGACCTGAAGAGATACAGCTACTAAGACAGATTTATAAGACTGGCATTATAAATGAGACAGATCAAGTCTGAAGAGCTACAAATACATTTTAAGAGGAATGAGCTGTCTTTGTCTTCAGATATTTTTTCTCACCCTAAGTTGGAAAAACACAGGCAGTTCTTAAGACACTGATGTACTACCCTGCAGAGATTGGAGCATGATACTCATATCCCATCATTCTTGGAATCCATCTTCCAGCCTCTGTGACAGGGCATGAGTCAAATGTGTTGGAAATGGAAACAAATCATTGGCAAAGCCTAGTGGCCATCAAAACAGTGCCAAAGATAAATTAGGTACAAATCCTTCTGGTATTTTGCTAAATATTTTTCCTACTCCATTTGGGACAGTCTTTGTTTTCTAAAAACAAGGCTCTAGAGCTGGTGAGGAGACCCAGTTGCTAGAGTGCTATCTATCATAGCATGCTCAAAACCCTGGGCCCTGACTCAGGACCCTTTAAACTGGATATGGTAGGACATATCTGTAATCCCAGCACTAGCGGGGTGAAGGAAGGAAGATCAGAAGTTCAAGGTCATCCTTGGCTACATAGGGAGGGAGTTTGAGACCAGCCTGGGCTACATGAGACCCTTTCTCAAAAATAAAATTAATCTGGGTGGTAGTAGCATATGCCTTTGATCCCAGCACTCTAGAGGGAGAGACAGGCAGATCTCTGTGAGTTCAAGGCCAGCCTGGTCTACAGGGAGAGTTCCAGGACAGCCAAAGTTATACAAAGAAACCCTGCCTTGAAAAAAACAAAACAAAAAAAATATTAAAGTCTAGTCTAAGAATGAGGATGAGCAAAGACTTGCATTACAGAGCCAAGAATATCATAGTTGTAGAAGACAGAACTATTTTGATATGTCATCTCTTCTAGGAAGAACCACCCTTAATATTTTGTAATTGTCATTAGTCATCAATTGTCCCAAAGCAAAGCCAGCATTCCTGAACATGTAGCATTTTTTTAAAAAGAAGAAACAATGTCCACTTGAAGATGAACAAATATTGCAGCCAGGGAATGCCTTTGCTGACACAGCAGGGTGGCATGGCTCCCTGATGCTGTTTGGCTGGGTAACTATTGTCTGCAAGTTCCTGTCTTGCTAGACTGTCCGCTTCCGGGTCCTTGGGTATCCGACACTCTCTTCTGACCTCCACAACACCAGGCATGTTCGTGGTACACATACACACATGCAGGCAAAACATGCATAACATAAAATAATAAATAAATAAAAACAAAAAATGTTTCAAAAAATTAAAGCTTCTTTCTGTGTCCATGTATAGGTGTCTGCCTGTGAGACAGGTACCCACAGAAGCCAGCAGGTGGTGTGGGATTCTCCTGGGGCTGTGGTTACAGGAGTTGTGAACTGTGACCAGGGTACCAGGAACTGAGCTGAGGTCTCCTGAAAGCACTGTGTGGGTTTTTAGTCACTGAGCCAACTCTATACCTCCAGTTGCCAGGTGTTCTTGAGAAGGTCCACTTGAAAGAGATGTGAAGGTCACTAGGAAAATGAGGAACAGTGGACCAGTCAGATGTCAGCAGCCTGGGGAAAGGAAAACAACCAAGATGATCAGATGGCGGCTTCTTCTTCTTCTTCTTCTTCTTCTTCTTCTTCTTCTTCTTCTTCTTCTTCTTCTTCTTCTTCTTCTTCTTCTTCTTTTCCAAGACAGGGTTTCTCTGTGTAGCCCTGGCTGTCCTGGACTCACTTTGAAGACCAAGCTGGCCTTGAACTCACAGAGATCCACCTGCCTCTGCCTCCTGAGTGCTGGGATTAAAGGTGTGCACCACCACAGTCACCCAGTGTGGCTATTTTAGCCCTAACAGATGTGAAAGACTGTCAGTTACCAACTTTCAAAAATGTAGTACATCTTATAGGAGGGGCTATGAAGGCGGGATACAAAAGCTTCGTGGTTGTATTTCCTTTTACAAACAAAAAAAATGTTTTATACTTAACAATGACTCCTTAATTCAGCTAATCAGTTCAACCTCAAGGAATTAAAAACAAGTTCTTGTCAAAGTCTGTCCTTGTATGTAATATTTACTCAGGAGTTAAAAATCTTACATGGAAAATGTTCCAACCCAGTGACAATGGCTAGTATTTTTCCATTTTCTACCTATTTTTCCACTAGAGTGCTTACTAGGAATCCTGTTCAGTTGATAAATCTCTCCCCTTGGAAACCTGTCAAGATGGCACTACAGGACACCTAAAACAGACTGGATATGTTTGGCTCCTGTCTGGGCTTTAGTTTCCTGATGCTTAAATTGAAAGTCTTTCCAAACTTAGACCTCAGGCCACACGCGGCGTTCCCAGGTCTTCACAGGACATTCAGATGCACCAAAGGACATAAAAACTGAAAAAGGGTCCTGGAGAGATGCCGAAGTGACTGAGAACAATCAGCGCCCCATGGGGCAACTCTCAGTCATTTGTATTAGCCTAGATCCAGGGGGATCCGATGCCCTCTTCTGGCTTTTACAGGCACATGCGCACTACATACATGCGAGCAAAAACCCCGCACATCTTAGAAGAGTGAAACGAATCTGCAATGACGAATGAAGATTCCTCCACGGTACAGCATTTGGGGCATGTAGAATCTTTGATGAAATGCCGTAGACTACGTAAATCCACAAGGACAGAAATTCACCCGGCGATCATCCCAAGTGAATGGAGAGCTGAGTCACAAAGTTATTATTCATCGCTTGCTCAGACTCAGTCCTCGGCATCCTTTGGAGCGGGGTATGACTAACCAGACAGAGAGGACTGCCTCTAAGCTGCTCTCTCCACACTTGCCATCTGTAATTGCATCCGGGTGCATGTGATCAGATCTTGTGCTCTCAGGACCTCGTGCCTGCGATTTTGTATCGCCTCACCATGGCTATGGTGATGTGATTTTGTAGATATAACTAAGGGCTCCAGTGGAATTGACCAAAAAGGAAAGTACTCTAAATGAGCACCACCAGGTCAGACAATCACGGAACCCAGGAGAGACCTCTTGAAAGGAAGAGATATTTGGAGTGTGAGCCCTCCTGCTGGCCTTCAAGAAGCAAACAGCCGTGTTATGAGTGGCTAAGGAGCGTGACTCGAGTCAAACGTGAAAGTGCCCATAGATGCTGAGAGGGTCAGTTTTACCTTACTGTTAGCTGGACAGTCAAACGTGAAAGTGCCCATAGATGCTGAGAGGGTCAGTTTTACCTTACCGTTAGCTGGACAGTCAAACGTGAAAGTGCCCATAGATGCTGAGAGAGTCAGTTTTACCTACCGTTAGCTGGACAGTTACTTAGAAGCAGGTACAATTAGAAGCTAATACTGGCAGTAGTAACCTCAAAGAGTTCTTTTCTTTAAAAGGGATTTATTTACTATTATTTTAATGTGTATGTGTGTGCATACCTGTACATGAACCCATGTACACCACATGCATGAAGGAGCTTTGGGAAGCCAGAAAAGGACACCAGATGTGGGAACTGGAGTTACAGGTAGGCTGCCTTGTGGGTGCCTGGAACTGAACCCAGGTCTTTGCAAGAGCAGCAAGTCCTCTAAACCACTGAGCCACCTCCCAAGGCCTGGTCCTTTCTGTTTTGTAAGGTACACTCTTATGATGAAAGCTGAACATAGTGAGGCATTTGTGTCTGCAACCTTTGTAACCATGTTCAGGAGCATCCCTGAAGCTAAAATGGTCTCCTAAAGGGATATTTATGGCCCCTAGGAATAAAATTCCCACGATTCCTTTGTTCAAGGAAGGCATTGCTTTGGAAATAATGCCTGTGTTATCTTTACATGCTATAGATAATAAATCTTTCCTTCCTGTTTTATTTTTGATCATTCTTGTATTGGTGTAAATGTAACTCTATATAATTGTGTTAGTTTCACAATTTACCTCTTAACCTGGCTATCTATTATATTATTTGTTAAACAGCTTTGCAACACAAAAACTGAGCAGTTATTACTCTATTATTAACCTACTAAACTAATCTGACTTCCCCCCAACTTAAATCTCAGAGATACTTACTTGCACTTTTCGGCATTTCTGCTTCAGCTGAATCTCTCCTGCCTCTGCCTCTTCTGAATCCCCCACTTAACTCCTCCTCCCCTGGAGGGCAGGAAGTCCAGCCCTATTCTCTCCCCTGCTCAGGCTGTAAGCTGCTTTATTGGAGTATCAGGGGACAATTTGGGAGCAGTGTTTACATAACATTGAGACGTGAGCTCCTCAGAGCAAGGACTGAAATCAGATATAGGGGATACAGAAATCAGCATTTGAATTACACAATAACCTTATGCCTACATATTGGCTTTGCACTCATGGTACTGTGTTTGGTTATACTACAACTACAAGAAAATGAATTCTACAAGTAAACTCCATGACCTTAGAAATAGTTTCTTTCTTTATTAGAGCTCCAGATAAGAATGTAGCCCAGCCATTCCCTGATTTTAGTCAGCTGAGATCCTGAACCCTTCTAAAAACACAACAATATGAAGGTGACACACACTATTCTTTTTGTTTTTGGGCCCGGCGTTGGTGGCGCACGCCTTTAATCCTAGCACTTGGGAGGCAGAGGCCAGCGGATCTCTGGGAGTTCAAGGCCAGCCTGGTCTACAAAGTGAGTCCAGGACAGCCAGGCTGTTACACAGAGAAACCCTGTCTCAAAAAACCAAAAGAAAAAAAAAAAAACCTCTGAATGCTCTTTGTTTTTGGAACTAAATCTTAGCTTTGGCATTTTAGTAATGGGTATAGGCAAAAAAAAAAAAAAAAAAAAAAAAGATTCCAAGGCTTCAGTAAGCACAGAATGAAAAACTTAAATATCTCAGAGATTGTGAGCATTGCTTGAACTGACTGCTATCATGACTGACACGCTTTTGAGGGGAATAAAGGAGAAAGTGAACTGAGTACTGGCATTCTTCTTTCTCTGCCTCTTAGTTGATACTAGGGATCAAGTTACCCTGGCTCCATGCTTTCCTGCTGCCATACCTTTCCCACCAACATCAGCTTCATTCCTCTGAACTGTGAGCCAAAATAAACCTGCCTCCCCTTCGACTGTGTATTGTAAGGCGCCGAGTCACTAGAAGAAGACAGGCACACTAGTACACTGACTGAGCGTTTACTATTGCATTGTACCTGTGTCAGTAAATTAGTCCCCCTTCTGTAAACTGGGGCCTTCTCATAAGACTGATAAGAGAATCACATCATTTGAAATCTCTTACCATTGAAGCTGGCACGTAATTGAGAGCTTAT
The DNA here is from genome assembly GCA_907164525.1 of Lophiomys imhausi. Classification (NCBI taxonomy): domain Eukaryota; kingdom Metazoa; phylum Chordata; class Mammalia; order Rodentia; family Muridae; genus Lophiomys; species Lophiomys imhausi. Next base: position 4,308,351 of record CAJQZJ010015786.1, on the reverse strand, counting down.
ATGTTGATAGGAGTTTTTCTTAGTCCTGTTGTTGTTCAAACTTTATTCATTTTACATCCTGGTTGTAGCTCCCCTTCCTCCATCCCTCCCTTCCTGAGGGTCCCACCCTCTCTCTCTTTTAGCCCTATCACCACTCCCCTTCTCCTCTGAAAAAAGGAGACCCCACCCCCCACAGTAACATCCCACTACAGCACATCTAGTCACATCTGGGTTGAGAACATCCTCTTCCACTGAGACCATGCATGGCACCCTGTTAGGGGTTGTGATCGAAAAGCAGGCATCAGAGTCCATGTTAGAGACACCCCCGTCACTTGCCTGGGAAGCCCCATGACAACTAAGCTGCCCATTGGTTACATATGTGTAGCAGGCCTAGGTCCAGTTCATGCATGCTCTTTAATTGGTGTTTTAGTTTCTGTGAGCCCCCATAGGCCTAGGTTAGCTGACTCTGTTGGTCTTCTTGTGGGATTCTTGTCCCCTCCAGGTCCTTCTATCTTTCCCCCATCTCTTCCACAAGACACCTCTAGCTCTGCCTAATGTTTGGCAGAGAGTCTCAGCATCTGTTTGGGTCCACAGCTACATGGAGCTTCTCAGAGGACAGTTATGCTATGATCCTGTTAGTAAGAATGGCTGAGTATCATTAATAGTGACAGGAGTTGGTTCTCTCCCTTGCAGTAGGAGTCCTACCATTTTCAATGGTGGCAAATTTCTGTGTATGTTTAGAATAACTTACTGTGGTTATATAGTACTTTTTCAGGCTATTTGTTCCATTATTTTGTCTTAAAAACCTCATATCTCTCATACTTGAAAGAAGATATCACTAATTACATTTTTGGACAGAGGTCTTGCATTAGGCACAACAGAAAAGACCAAATCAGAATGGAGTCCCTCAAGCTAAGGGCCACATCATCAAACTGAAGTTTGAAACTGACCAGTTCTCAAAACAACCATAGCAGCCATCTATAAGGGGTCAGGCTTCCCTGAGTCAACATGATAAAGAATGTCCCTCTGTGACAACCCCATAGGGAGAGTTAAGTTTGAAATGACCAATTTCCCATTTTGTTCTCTGTTTCTCCTTCCATTGGTCCTTTCTGCTTTTAAAGCGAACCTCCTCTATTCAGCTTCCCAGGGTAACAATCCTAGATGAAACAATGCAAGATTCATAAAGCCAAAGTGATCTTTAGACTTCCTTTAAATGTAATTTTGTCTTCATTGGCACCATTTCAGAGACAGAGAAACTAGAGTTCAGGTCAGAGAAGTGGTGGCCAGCTGGGGGATTCCAGACCTGGTATTACCCAAACCACATGAAAGGCAGGAAAAAAGGGAGGAGGGTTGAAGACATTTCATTTCTGAGTCAAAATGAACTGTGACTGGGTTTTGCAAAAAACGGAAAAAATAAAGGTTTCTTAGTAATGTTTTTTTTTTTCTGTTAGTTTCACATGTGAAAATACCTTGCCTGACAACAGTACAGACAGAGAAGGCACATAGGGTGGGTGGATGGACAGATGGATGGATGGATGGATGGATGGATGGATGGACAGTGTGATGGTTAGCATTAATCATCAACCTAGCAAGATCTGGAATTTCCTAGGAAGTCTCAATGTCTAGATTGGTTTGGCACATGGGCATGACTATGAAAGATTTTCTTGATTGGAGTAGGTGAAGTGGGATATGTACCCCAAATGTGAGTGGCACTGTTTTATGAGCTGGGTCCTGGGCTGAAGGAAAAGGAAAGAGTGAGCTGAGAACGCACTCCTGGTTCTCTGTTGCTGCCTCCTTAAGCTCCTGTGACTGTGACTTCCCTGCCATGATGGATTGCAACCTTGAACTGTGAGCTGAGATAAGCCTCTTCCCCTTAAGTTGCTTTTTTTTTTTCCCAAGTAGTTTTATCTCAGTGATGGGGGGGGAACTAAGATAGATAGATAGGTAGATAGATTAGAAAGATAGATGATAGATAAATTGATAGATAAAGTAGATAGATGATAAATTGATAATAGATTAGATGGATGGATGGATGGATGGATGGATGGATGGATGCATGGATGAATGGATACATGGATGGATGCATGGGTGGATACATGGATAGATAGATGAATAGATAGATAGCATCTTGAAATTCCCTAGAATTTATTTCAAGTTAGCCCCTCTTCAAGGATGCTTCATAGTAGACCTGAATTAGGTGACTTGAAGGGAGATTTAGGCCCTGGTTCAAGCATAAAGTAGAGAGAGAGGCTAATAGCCCTTAGATAAATGTTCACAATAACCCTCCACCAGTGCCTTGTTGAGTTTTAGAAGGGTTATGAAGAGCACCCGTATGAGTCATCTTTGGATTTTAGTAGGATAACTTTAAGGATATGAATGTTTTCACGTTCTATTTTCTGTTCATGTTTTGGCCCCAAATTTGTAACAGTGGCCATCCCCTTTGAAAGGTATCCTTTGAAAGGTTATGTCTCTTCCTTTTGCCCAGAATTCTAAATTCAAAAGAAAAACCTATATTTAAATCAGGTGGAAAATACAATTCTAAGCATTCTTTCCTTAGCTTTCCAGAGCCCAGAACATCTGTTGACCTTGAGACACCATTAGGATGTGTTAATGCCCCTTCTCTGTATTTAGTTCTGGACAAGGAGTAACACAAAGCATGTGGATTATTAGGTCCACCAGGTTGAGGTCCATTGTGTTCTAGTCAGAGAAGAAAAAGAACAGACACACACAAGTGACTCAACACTTACCTTCCCATGATCTCTGCTCCTTACTGTAACTGTAAAAGCTTTTGCACCCTCACATTTCCCAAGACAGAGTTTTGGGGTGGATAGTCTTGCCCTGTCTTCCAGGGTCCTGGCCCTTGAAGAAAACTGATTCCTTCCCACCAACTCTTATCTTCTAAGTATTGGGTTTTTTGAGGTAGGTGGGTAGACCTGGGCATGGCAACAGGTTTAGTCCGTCTTGTTTTTGTTTTTGATTTTTCCCTGTTGAGCTCACTAGATAAAACAAAATGCTGTTTTGGGCCAACTATTTCAACTTTTCTATTCTGCTGTGTTTGATGGCGTGAGAAGGGACCAGCTGGGATGGGAAGAGGACATGTGATGGGGTGGTGTTAAGGATTCTAAATGTTGATTGGTCCTGCTTGCTGTCTGTTACTTACTTTGACTCTGATTGGTTAAATAAATGCTGAAGCCTGGAGATTGGGCAAAGATGGAGTTAGAGAGGACTAAGGTGCTTGGGTTTTTTGAGAAAGACAGAACATCTGGGGAAGAAGCAGCTTGCCGGAGGAAAGCCAGGAGCAAACAAAGGAGGACATGCCATGGGGTAGATTAAAGAAGATCCTTCTATGTGGCCTGAAACATCGGCTTAGCGTGGAGAATAATAGTCCAAAGGGATGTATGTATATATGGGGTTATATTGGAGTAACAGAATTATGAGCTAGCTTAGATGGGCTAGGATTGCACAACTCAGGCCTAGGCTTGCTAGAATCCACATGGTGTCTGTGTGTATTCATTTATAATGGCGGGTTAAGGATTAACACCACCGACCAATTAAAGATAATATAAATACTGGTTAAACAATTTAATTAATTAGCTTTTTTCCCCCTACAGACATGGATAAAGCAGGTTTCAATTTTGCATTATACTGGACATTTAAATGAAATACAAGGATATTTGAATGGAGTAAACATCAGAGATGTTCTCTGAGAGTTCATATTAAATTATTTCCTCTTCTCTCTCTTCTTTGTTTTTTAAAGGCCTATGCAACCCAAGATAGCCTTGGCCTTGCAATCCTCCTGATTTAGTCTTTATTAGAAATGTGCCCCACTATTCCTAGCTTCATACTAAATTTCTTATGTATACAGAAATGATACTGGAAAACAATTTTTCAGATACATACCAAAGTTGATCAATATTGATAAAGTGACAGAAAATAAAATTGGAAAATGGAATGTCTGTATATGAAAAGAACTTTAAATAGTTAAATCACTTAGTTTTTATAGCAGACTAGGTTGGACCACTGTGATATGCACACATCAGGAAAACTTAAATAACTTTCCATTCCATAGTCTCAACTTATAGCAGGAGATGACAGCCATGGAGCTGAGGGGAAAGCAGGAAGTGAAGAAGGCAGACAAGATGGTGCAGAAATACAGCACTATTTTCAGGGTACAGGCTGCTTTCACCAGCACACCAGCACCCAGCCAGTGAATCCTCCCAGATGATAAACTCTAAACACAAACCACCTGCAAAATCTTGTTCTCAGTCCTTTCCTTGGGATTTGCATCAGGGCATGGTTAATCTCCACTGTCAACGTGGCTGGATTTAGAATCACCTGGGTAAGATAGCTTCGTATGTGTCAGTGAGGAACTTCCAGAAAGGACTGACTGTGGAGAGAGACCCACCTCAGGTATGAGTCGTCCCATAACCTGGGGGTCCAGATTGAATAAAAGGGGAGGGGGAAGAAAGCCGTGAAAACACTGGCATCCCGGCTTTGTCTGCTCTCGTCTGTGGGTGTGAGGAGCCCTGGACACATATTTAAGCTTCTGTGGGTGCCATCATGCCCTCCCTACAATGATGGGCTATATCCTTTCAAACTAAGAGTCAAAACAAATCTTTCCTCGAGTTGCTTCCATGAGACATTTTATCTCAGCAATGGGAAAGGTAACTAACATAATTAACAATGGCTCTGACAGCAATGCTCAGGGCAGATACAGCAGCATTGGCCATAAGTGGGGAGCTGTTAGTGGCTCTCAACCTTCCCAACACTGTGACCCCTTAATATACAGTTCCTCATGTTGTGGTGACCCCCAGCCATAAACTTGTTTTTGTTACTGCTTCATAACAGTGATTTTGCTATTGTTATGAATGTAATGTAAATATCTGATATGGAGGTGGTCTTAGGTGACCTGACCCCCTGTGAAAGGATTGTTTGATCCTCAAAGGGGTCGTGACCCACAGGTTGGGAATCTCTGGGTGACAGGATGTTTTGATGAAAATTCAGAAACAAAAACATTATTTTATATTTTGAGTTGAATCAATTCTTTCAAAGTCCTGTGTACAAATGTCTTGGAGAGTCGATGGTCAAGAAACTATAAATGCTACAAATGCAAATAGGACATGGAGACATAATAAACTTGCTGAGCAGACTTCATGATAGTAGGAGACAGGTATATTCTAGAACATTAGGTTGTTTTTGTTTGTTTGTTTGTTTTGTTTTTGTTTTGTTTTTGTTTTGAGACAGGGTTTCTCTGTTTAACAGCCCTGACTATCCTGCACTCACTTTGTAGACCAGGCTGGCCTTGAACTCACAGAGATCCACCTGCCTCTGGCCCCCCACTCCCAGTTCTGGGATTAAGGGTGTGTGCCACCACGCCCAGCAGAACATTAGGTTTTATCTGCTTCTTGTCATCACCCTTGCTATCATCATTCAAATTTCCAAGTCTGTTAATTTCACTGACTCTCACATGGGTTCCTCCTCCCTCTGTCTTCCATCTCTGCTGAGTTGTTTCTGCTCTAGCTGGTTTCCATCTACTAAAAATAAGCACTGTGTACACAGCCTAAGTCACAAGACTTTGATATATATATTTGGTATACTTAACTCATGGAGACAGCACACATAGGCTTTCATATTAACCCACAGGTTTTCACCCAGCACTGTATACACAGCCTAAGTCACAAGACTTTGATATATATATTCGGTATACTTAACTCATGGAGACAGCACACATAGGCTTTCATATTAACCCACAGGTTTTCACCCAGCTTCTCTTATTAAATACCAAGTATGGAATGTGCCTGTCCCAGTCTCCCTTTGTTTTATCACGAGACCCCATCAGGTACAAGGTAATGCTAGGATGTATCCAGAGACAAATTGGTCATTGTTCTTATATCTTAAATGGGAAAATTCCCTTGAGCCAGGAGAAGAAAATACCATCGCCTTGATTATCATTGCAGATCCCACAAAGAACCCAATAAAACGCCTCCTTCCTGTCAGCAGGCGTCCTGAGTATCCTCAAATTCTCAATGTCCCACTTGTTCAACTCTTTTCTTCCCAAGTAAATCTATAATCAGGACAAGTTCCCTCAAGCCCACTATGAGAAGCATACGATCTTCCCCCCAGTTCCTGCAGACAGAGGTCCTAAACTGCTTAGAATCTCTGGAGGGATAGAAGTGACTTTTGATATTAACAGCAAGCCCCTTTAGCCCACACCTAAGATTATGGGCCAAGGGTAGGTAGAGCCATAGATCTCAGTGAAGGCTCCTTGGACTAGTCCACCATACCCCTAAGTCCTGAGAAAAGTAGAGTTGCTGAGACCTCAGTCTTAGAAGTCCCAATGAGATTCAGTTTCCAAGTTGCTGAATAGATCAGGGGATGGGACACTCCAAGGAAACAAGGGCAATCTGTACCCTTCCCTACATCTTGCCTAGTGTTTCCACATTTTTTAACCCTATTGGCTGGCAAACTGGGGTATATAACTAAAGTGTGTTCCTCAGTTCTGTGAAGCATTCTAACAAATTATCAACCCTAGGAAGGACATGGGTATCTTGAACTGAACCCAAGGAAGATACCCTATCTACCTACCTCTTAATTATGTGCCTTCTTTTCCCAAGTCAACTCTCTCATGTTTTTTCACGTCTGACTCAGACAAGTCATTTCTGACCACAGATTCTCTCTCATACTTGAGACTTATTGTTCCACAACTCCTACCAAGGATTGATATGTGAAAAGTTAGATATGAGGTAACCATGGAACATTATACCTGTTTCTTGGTAGCTGTGTTCCCTGGTGTTCAGAATGATCCTTAGTGGTTTACCCCATCTTTTAAGCTGCAGTTGGGTTCTTCCCCACATAGCAGAAACTAAGTACCAGGAAACCTAACCCAATTGCCACACATATGCATTAAGACAAAGGGTCTTCATCTTCAACAAACCCCAACTTCCTTATATCATTTTATGTGTGTGTGTGTATGTGTGTGAGCTTTTCTCTCTTTTAAAGGGGGAATACAGGAAGAATCATCCAAGACAAGAGATCTGGTTCACCATGATTTGGGAGGGGAAAAATGGTCCCCCTACCCCTATGACTATACCATCCATCTCATGAATATTCATGCAAAACATCTTCAAACTCCACAACACATGCTAAAGCATGGTGATACCTACCTGTAACTCCAGCACTTGGGTAGTACCTGCCAGTCTGGTAGGTGATATCTTATTTTACATTCCTCTTATTATGATGTTAGAAATTAAGTTCTTTATCTGAATTTAAGGGGTATGTGTGTTTTTTTTTTTTTTTTTTTTGGTCTATTCACATGCTTGGCTGACTTTTCTGTTAGGTTGATGGTTTTTATCTTATGTATGTGTAAGCCAGTGGTTAACAACGGGTGTCATTCCTCAAGGGCTGAGCACGTTGGCCTGGAGGCTGGGCTGGCTGGCCAGTGAGGCCCAGGAACTCACTTATCTCCCTTAGTGCTGGAATTACAAGCGTGTACCACCACCCTTGTTTTTCAACATGGATTGTGGGGAATTGAACTCAGGTTCTTGTGCTTGGAGAGGAATCACTTTATCCAATTAGCTGCTCCCACCCCCTTAGCTCTGATTTTTTTTTTTAAATATCTGAGGCCCCTTTATAATAGCATAGAAATTAAAACAGGCTAGCTTTTCCTTAAAACATTAGAGCTATGGATCTTTTTTAAAGGTTTACTTTTATTTTCTGTGTATAGGTGTTTAGTCTGTGCACCACCACGTGCAGAAAATACCTAAGGAGGCAAAGTAGTTGGATCCTCTAGAGCTAGTTACAGAAAACTGGAAGTTGCCATGTGGGTGCTTGGATTCAAACCCAGGTCCTCTAGAAGAACAGCCAGTGGTCTTAACCACTAAGCAATCTCTCTCGCCACCTGCCACAGGTTTAAAATATTAAAATGAACAAAAATATTCATGCCACTCTACTCCTTGGGAATAGGAGTTCCTTGATCCAGTTTTCTTCTTGATTTTATAGCAGCTATGGTTATTATGTAAATATTGGAAGAGATGACTCCTCACACCCTTTTTTATATTCTTTTTCTGTCTATCCTGTCAGAGGCCTTGTAACTTGCCAACACTTCAAAAATACTAGATTAAGGTCCTGCTGTATCCTCTTTGACTCTCAAATTAAGCTCTGAACTAAAACTATTTTAACTTTCACTTAGTTATAACATCAAAAGTATCAATAACAAAAAACTCAAATATGCTCATAATTTTAAATCTGAATTTATTTTTTGAAATAAAAATGCAAGATAACAAACTTTTATAAAATTGTCACATGGGAACACACTTTAAAACACCATCACATGCTATGATTATGTAGAAAGAGTTAGTAGATCCAGCCTACACAAGAATCTATCAGTTGTAAATGTGAGCTCCTTCCTTTCTTTGTGAAAAAAAGGAAGCTTACAAGAAATGCTGGACATATCAGGATAGCCAGCAATGACACAGCACCTCCATGAATGAGGAAGCCTGGAGCACAGCTTCTCTGATGGGGATGGACTCCGTTCTGCAGCCTCCCCAAATGGGTTGCAGGGCCTATGACTGGATGCTTCCCTAGTCCTGTGTGCCATGGTCCTTTAATTTCTGGTGACAATCCAAATATCACTATTGTTTTCATTTTATTGTAAACTTCAACAGAAAAGTGAGCATGCTCACAGACTGTACACGGAGTTCAATGAACTTTCTCGAGACTCTCACCACTTTGGGAAAGCCCTTTCAAAGAAGTTTCTGATCTGGTTCGCGTATTCATGTGGTGACTTGAACCCTGGGGAATATCATCCACACAAACCAGAACTTATGGGTGGGTCCAGCTGAAGTTGTGTCCATGGCTCTGCCATGTCTCTGGTCTGGCTTAAACCTTCTTCTCTTCAATTAGAGTAGATTCATTTTTCCTTTCCTTACTTCTGTTTTACAACTGGTATTTAAGCATGCTCCTGTAGAACTTCTTTATGTCACTCTAACCATCAACAATTGGAGGCTGCTACCTAACCGCTCTTTAGATATTTTGCTGGTCTGTAAAACTAAGTTGATTTGTATAAGAACAAGTAAGAAACAAATGCTGGCGGACATTAGCACCTGGCCGTCGTGTCCGCTCCTGAAGTAGAGTAGCCTTCCAAGAGTCAACCGAGTTCGCTCATGTTTTTCCTCTCACATAAATACTCATTTTTTTTCAATAATAAAACATGATTTTTTTTTAATGACAAATAGGTGCTCAGGACAAATGTCACAAAACCAGTAGCTACAATGTATGCTACAGTGGTCCAACACTTCGTTTCCTTATATCACTTCGAAAATAAGGGCTCAGGCCTGTGACTCTGCTCATGGATTCAAGTTCTAAGACTTACAATTCGATGTTATCATTTCTACACTTTAACAAAAATTAGGATGACATTATTAATGTGTGTAGAAAATAGAAAATTATCACTGCAAAGTTTAATTTCCTCATAATTACTTCAAAATTCATAGCATCATCAAATCTTGTTAACTATAAAAAGGGTAAATTTGTAATTTCCTCTATAATGATAGTACCATTATTGACACTTATTTGTTCCTAATTAAATTCCATTTCAGCTACCTGATGGTGAACTTGAGGTAGCGGCACCGTGGTTGTGGTTGCATTGCTAGGGAGTGATATGGCTCAAAGTACCATCTGGAACAGCAGATCTGATTTAAATGAGAGAAACAAAGTCTCCCTGACACTTTCCTCATTTGGCATTCAAAACAACAAGAAGAAACAAAACAGAAACACTACCCCACTCACGTCTTTAGTGATAAAAGTACAGTTCTTTTGTGAGCATAGACACAATACATGGAATCTGTTTCTTTGCGTGAAAAGTGGAGTCGAGGGAAAAGGACTCAAATTCTGTCGCTACCTTCCGGTTAACACGGGTAAGGATGTGCATGAACTCAAGCTTGTGCGCGTACAGTTTCAGCATGGCACAAAGGGACTGGATAAACCAGGACCCGTCCTTCGAATTTCTCCAGGAATAGTAACCTATAAGGCAAAAGACAGAGCGCTACATCTGCTGCTGTTCCATAGCATCATTTTAGCAGGTTCTATACATTTTTGCATAACCACCAGAATAAAAATAAACATCAACCTACACAGTCTCATAAGCCATAAAAAAGGCGGTGGCAGTGGTGGCGCACAGGCCTCTAATCCCAGCACTCAGGAAGCAGAGGCAGGTGGATCTCTCTGAGTTCAAGGCCGGCCTGGTCTACAGAGTTCCAGGACAGCCAGGACTACACAGAGAAACCCTGTCTTGAAAGACAGAAAGGGCAAAGAAATAACACCTTTGGTCTCCAGAGAAATGATAGAGAAGAAAGGAATATACTATACTTACCTCACTGCTCTCAGCTGAAAACAAAGGGCAGTTATGGACTAAGGGCCATTGAACTCCTCTGAATTTTACTTTCTGGTTTCTTTCCCCAAAGGAAAGAGTGAGGAAGACGTGAAGATACGAAAGCAAAGATATTCGAATAGGCCATGAATGCTACTAATCTGATTTTAATACTAGTTTAGACAGAAGATAAATTGCTTACCTGCACACACTTTTAAAATGTTTCTTTAGACTGATTTATTTTATGTGTCTAAGTTCTTTGTCTGCATGTATGTAAGTGTAGCACATGAGTATCAGAAGCCCACAGGGATCCAGATCTCCTGGAACCAGAGTTACAAGTGGTTGTGAACTACCATGTGGATGTGAGGATCTGAATTAACTAAGCTGTGTACCCAGCCCCCCTATATATGCACACTTTAAAGAATGCCATTAGTTTGCCTATAAGGTATCTGTATGAATAGAATAAATAGTATTTAAAAAGCCACAGAAGGAAAAATAGTGGTTTTTTTTTTATTTTCAGATTAACTGCTGGACTTATTGTGTTTAGCATAGAATTACACTGCTTGGAAAGGTACTTAGCAGATAAAATAAACAAGGTTGAGTATATTTTATTTGTTTGCTTTAACAGATCTATCTATCTATCTATCCATCTATTTATTTATTTATTTATTTGTTTGTTTGTTTGTTTGTTTGTTTGTTTGTTTAGTGTGGTTGTGCATGTGCCACAGTGCACATGGAACTCAGAAGACAACTTGTAAAAGTTGATTTTCTCCTACAATGACATGCACATGTATACACACAGGTCCACATGAACAAACTTAAAACCTTTTCTGTGTGTGAATGTGTGCAGGGTGGTTTGAATGAGAATGGTCCCCATAGGCTCACATGGTCGAAAACTTGGTTTCCAGTTGGTGGAACTGTTTGGGAAGGATTAGGAGGTGTGGCCTTGAAGAAGGAGGTGTGTCAGGTGGGCTCTGATGTTTCAAAAGCCCACACCTTGCCCAGTTAGTTCTTTCTGCTTTGTGTTGTGCTTGTAGACAGAGACGTGCCCCTACCTGCCTACTGCCATGTCCACCCCCATTCTCCTGCCATAATGGTCATGGATTCTAGTGCTCTGCAACCATGGGGTCCACATTAAACATTTTCTTTTATAAGTTGCCTTGGTCATGATGTTGTCATGGCAACAGTACAGTAACAAAAGACACCATGCTAGTTATTTCAGGGATGTAAAAGTCTTTGTGAGGGGCATATAAAAATCTTAATAGCCTTCAGAACATAGTCTTTGCTGTTCAGCTCTATAACAAGTGACAATAATATTCATCTAAAACATCACATTCCTTCCAAGTTTTCTTACCAGGTGCTGTGGAGTAAGCATACAGGAAGTCGGCCTCCACTGGTATCTTCTGGCACGCCATGTCATCATCAGTCCCGCTGTCTGTCTCGATGCCACAGTCTAGCTCTGTGCCGCGGCAGGCCTGCATGTTGGAAAACAAACTTTTCTTAAAAAAAAAATATGTAGACACACACAATTTACATCTAAAAACTGTGAGGGGTATACAAACTGACATAAAAGCAACATTGAAGTGTTCTCAATATTTTCTAAATGCCAGTTTAAACAAATAAAAAATAACAGTTCTGTAGCCCCAGCACAGAAAGTAACTACTGATGATTACGTAAGTTAACTCCTTTTTACCTGAACCCCAAGCTGCTCAGTAATAGGCTACCTGAATGATGAAGAGTTTAGGTTTCCCAGTTAGACTCCGGCAGTAGTCTCCTCTGAAGTAACTAGTTAATTTTTTCAGGTCAACAGGACCATTTGTTCCATAAATGACTCCTTCATCACCATGGCTTAGCATTACACAAATAAAACTGCTCCGTTTGCTATGATCTTCTTTAGAAACTGGAAAGATGTTTAGAAATAACATAAAACAGGGCAAAGGCAGAGAAGCCCTTTGCAGCTTTATGTAAAACATTAGCACAGCGCATAAGAACATGGTAAAGAACCACGGTTGTCTGACTTGTATCTACTTTTCTAATTGGGCTAAGATGGCTTTGAATTCATTATCTTTCTGCCTTAGCATCCTGAGTTCTGGGGTTACTGCTTTACACCATGACCACAAGATGAAGAAACTGAGACTAGAGTTACAAAATCATTTGAATCTAACATAGGCAGAGCACAGGTGGAACTATTTTAGGGTGTGGTATGATTCATTTTTCTTTTCTTTTTTTACTTTTTACTAAAATATATAAGCAGCTGGGTATGGTGGCATACACCTTTAATCCCAGTACTCAGGAAGCAGAGGCAGGCAGATCTTTGTAAGCTGGAGGCTAGCCATAGTGAGACCATATTTAAAAAAAAAAGAGACAAAAACAAAGAAAAACCCAATCAGAATGATGTACAGTATAATTCTATAATTTTTACACTTTATTAGTTGTATAATCTAATTATATATATATAGGCCATAAAGTAAAATTACCCAATGAAGGTCATTCTTCAGAATTCCATACATACAATTTTGATTATATTCATCATACACATACACACCCCCAACTCTTCCTGGATCTCTACTCCCCTCTTTTTTTTTATAAAGATAAAAAATAACACGGGGTCCAATTTCTGTTGGCCCTATATATTTAGGAGTGGGGGTATCCACTGGCACATGGCCAACCTATCAGGGACCACACCCTTAAATAAAGTGGACTCCCCCTCATCTGTCAATAGCTTTCTATGCTAGAGGTGGGGGTGCCTGAGCACTTCTCCCTTCCATGTAGGTACTGACTGCTGTGAGTTCCTGAGTACAGTATTGCTGTCATGGTCCTCTCCAACCTCTGGCTCTTAAAATTTTTCTGCCCCATCTTTTGTGAGGGTGCCTGAGCCTCGGATGTGTAGGGTTGGGGTGTAGACGTCCCATTTCTGGCTGAGCTCTGCACACACCTAACCTCCGTTCTTTGACCAGTTGGGAGCTGCTGTCCACTAGACATAGAAGGTCCTTCTTTTAATGAGTTATTACTTACCACTCTCCATCAATTCCATAATTTCTTCTCGAGTGAGATCATTTTTATTTCTGACTTCATATTTCAGGCCCAAGAATGTCTGTCTGAGGTTGGCTGCATCAACGTCGGTACCAGACCGAGGTGTCATTCCTTGGGACAGAAAGAACTCTCAATGGCATTTAAAAAATAATAACTGTTTTGAGATGAAATGAACTATGCAGCAATTCACACAACCAAGAAACTCTCCCTTTTACACGTTAAGAAAACTGTCCATTTAGATCATGGTGGCAGAGCCTATACCCTGTTAAGCAACACTTTACTGTACCAGCTGCTACGAGAGCTATCGTGGCAGGGATTTCCTCCACAGCAGTATCAACAGTGAAAATAAGAGAGGACTTCAGATGCCCGGCAAGAGAGGTTTGTTTGATAAACTGTGCCTCATTTATATGATGGAGCACTATGTTGTCATCCGACTCATCCACCCATCCATCTATCACTCATTCACTCATAGGCAACGTCTCCCACCCTGGTCTTGTTACAACAGTCCTCCCAAGTGCTAGGATTACAGGCACAGGCCATCATGCACAGTTCATTTCAAACATTTTCCAAGACCACAAGTCACTGGTTTTTTTAAAAGCTTGCTCATTTATTTCAGGTAACATGACAATATCTAGTAGATAATTTTAGGAAGATAGAGAAAAAGTATGTGATCTTAGTTTTGTTTATGTAGTTCACTCGCAGACACTGTATTTGTTCTACTTTGAATCAGTTGTAAGGTGTATTGCTTGTAGTACTTTTCAGAAATAAAAAACCACACAAATATTATCAGATTAGTATTCTTTATCGGGTATTCTGCTATGTGTGTGATAAATAGCCTTTCCACCAGCACAAGATGCTTATTACTAGCTTCATTTGTACACACAAGTGATGCAGGGCACAAATGAGATCAGAAACTTGCCCTTGGTGTACTGTATGCTTAGCACCAGAGGCACTTGGTTTTAAAGGAAGGAAGGAAGGTGGGGAGGTGGTGGTGCATGCCTTTAGCCCTAGCACTCAGGACGCAGGGGCAGGAGGGTCTCTGAGTTCCAGGACAGCCTGGTCTACAGAGTGAATTCCAGGACAGCCAGGGCTACACAGAGAAACCCTGTCTCAAGAAACCCCAATAAAACAAAACAACAACAACAAAAACCCTATCAAGTCCACTTTCTGCAGCCCATAAACTCCTGCAGCCTTCCATTGGAGTGTGGTAGGTCTGCAGCACAAGCCCCGAGTTGTAACAGCTACTTGAAGAGTTAGATTGAACACCATTCCTTTCACTGTGCACTCATTCCCAGGTAGGGGTGAAGGCCTCAATTAAACAGTAGTTAGTTGTGAAGGCAGGAGCAGACTGTGCCTGAAGCCAGACACATACATAGCTGGGAAAATGGGAAATGCTGTACAGGGTGGGGACAACTCAGTAACTCAAGCCTGAGATAAGAGGCCTAATTTGCATCTAAAGCTGGCTGAGGAATCAACTTAGGGTCCACTTGCCTGGGGCTGTGAGCTAGAGGCCTCCGCAAAGGCTCACAGAGATACTTTCTCAGGTGCCCCAGGGCACAGGACTTCAGGTACCAGTCACCCACCTTCATCCCTGCAGGCATGATGCTTATGAAACCTTTCCACCTCCCATCACTGAGTCTCCAGATACTGGCTCTGTTGGGCAGCAGCAGAATCCAACCTTTCCCAGTCACAGAAGAGGCAGACATTTTCAACATAGAGTTCATACTGTATATAGGATCTGTAAGGTTCTAGTGTATTTCTACTTCATGGTTTTTCTGTATCAGTTTATTGACTCATAACACATGGATATTGCTTTTCACATTGCATCCAAAGCAAATGGCATCAATACTTAAAATGTTTTGAAAAATTATGTTAGATACATACCAGTGCTTTTATGGAAGTTCTTATTATTAATTATTATACATACACCCATTTCTGGATAATCCATTTTGTAACTACTGTCTAGATATATTCCAGAGTCCATTGATTTGCTTCCATGTATGGTCTTTCTGTGTGGAAATCAAGTGATAGTTATGTTAGGTCTGCCTCCTGAGTCCCAGGTTCTCCCAGCATGCCTCAGCTTCTACTTGTTATGGGGTGTGCCCTGCCCATCCTGACATCTTGGAGGCTTGCTCTCTTCCTCCTCATCCTCTCTTCCTCCCTCCTCATTCCCTTCTCTTCCCTCTCTGCCTCCTTTCCCCCACTCTGTCTCTGCCCCCCCCCTTGCATGTGCATGCTGTTTCTCTTTCCCTCTCGTATCCAATAAACCTCCCTTTATATAACTTAATTTGGCCTGGATTGGATCATTTCCCACAACATAGTAATTTTTAAAAACAGTTACAAAGGTACAAATGACAATTCTATTAATACAAATTTTATGACTCATAAGAATAGTTAATGTGGGCTGGAGAGATGGCTCAGCGGTTAAGAGCACTGGCTGCTTTTCCAAAGGACCCAGATTCAAATCCTAGCACCCACATGGCAGTTCAAAACTGTCTGTAATGGCTGGGCGTGGTGGCACATGCCTTTAATCCCAGCACTCGGGAGGCAGAGGCAGGCGGATCTCTGTGAGTTCGAGACCAGCCTGATCTACAAAGTGAGTCTAGGACAGCCAGAGATATACAGAGAAACCCTGTCTTGAAAAAACAAAACAAACACTCTATGAAACAATTTCTCCTTTGTGATAAAAGTACAATTTTTTTTAAAAGATTTTGATTTTGAGGCTGAGTCTTGGTATAGGTAGCCCAGGCTGACCTTGGGTAGTCCTCTTTATCTAAGACCCTCTCTAAGTCAGTCCTTAAACTCCATGAGCTGAACCAATGAATAACTTAATATAAAATGAACCATCATAAATCCTTGAAAGGAAGTCACTTATGCAAGACAGACCTAGACCAGAGGTCAGTAATCATTCTCTTTTTCTTTTTTCTTTCTCTTTTACTTTTTGTTTTGTTTTTGTAGACCAGGCTACCCTTGCCTTACTCTGCCTCCAGAGTGCTAGGATTAAAGGTGTGCACCTCCATGCTATAAAAGACTAGCTATCAGGTATCTTGAGCTGACAGGCTATCCTCTAGTACAGGTTCAATTTGACTGGGTGAAACTAGCCCAGGGCAATATGCTCATATATGCATGGCTACATTCCAGTAAATATGACAGAAACCATGATCTAGAACACTCTAGAAACTGTATGTCTAGGAACAACTAAACATCAACACTGACTGTTTGTTAGGACACACACTGAGCCTTAAGAATGTCTTATACTCTACACAGTTCTAAAAATAATGGTAGAGAGAGATTAAAAGCAGTAAATGAAGGGGAGGGTCAAGGTTAGACATAAAAGAACCATTATATTTAGCTGGAGGTAAAGGCCCCCACACTTTAGGAGAAAATGAGGTCACACACCTAGGTACAAGCTGAACATTCCTATTACAGAAGTCTAGAATTAGAAATGCCCCAAAATTGGAGGGTTTTTGAGTGCCAACATGATGTCACAAGTGGAAAATTCCATACCAAGCCCCATGTGACAGGTCACTTTCAAAACACAGACACATTAAAAAATATTAAATAAAATTAGCTTTGGGATGCATGTCTAAAGTTTATGTGAAACAGAAATGAATTCATAGTGCTTAGGGCCAGGTAGACAATCCAGCGGGTAATTGCATAGTGCTTTCTATGCAATCCTAATAGCCTGAGTTCAATCCTTGGAAACCACATAAAAGGCTCTAAGTCAGTGATTCTCAACCTGTGGGTCAACCCCTTCGGGAGGGTCAAAGACCCTTTCACAAGGGTATGGCATAGCAGCAGATATCCTACGTATCAGATATTTGCATTACGATTTATAACAGTAGCAAAATTAGTTATGAAGCACCAACAAAAATATTTTTAGGGGTGAGGGTCACCACGGCATGAGGAACTGTACTACAGGGTCACAGCATTGGGAAGGTTGAGAACAGCTGCTCTAAGTGGTGGCCCACTTAGTAGTATTCCCAGCATTTCTGCTGCAAGAAGGGAAGTGGAAACATGAGAACATGTGGAAGCTTGACTGTCAACCTAGCATACTCTGCAGCAGAAACAAGGAAAAGTTGGACTCTGACCTCCACATGGGCACTGTAACCCACACATATCTGTACACACACACACACACACACACACACACACACACACACACACACACA
>CAJQZJ010015786.1:4272298-4288934 GCA_907164525.1 Lophiomys imhausi | reverse complement strand
GACAAGAAATTCCAAATGTCCCCTTTAGTTTCTTATGGACATACTCCTAAATTTTACCAAATAATACCAAAACAGATTCGGGTACAAAGCTGGCAAGTGTGCATGAGAGGCATTTTCATACTACTGGGAGGGACATAAATTGATAAGACCTCCTGAGAATATTTTGGGAGCCCCCCCCCATTTGCTCATAAAACCCAGAAGTTTGATGTAGTATAAACTCACTGGTCAGTATCTAAGAATAGCCTGAGAGATGTGGGAGTGAGGAAATTGAAGAATGTGATTTATTCATAAAAACTGAGGTGGGGGCTGGAGAGATGGCTCAGAAGTTAAGATCACTGGCTGTTCTTCCAAAGAACCTGGGTTTCAAAGCCCAGCACCCACATGGCAGTTTGAAACTGTCTATAATGGCCAGGCATGGTGGCGCTCGCCTTTAATCCCAGCACTTGGGAGACAGAGTCACGTGGATCTCTGTGAGTTCAAATTCAAGCCCAGCCTGGTCTACAGAATGAGTTCCAGGATAGCCAGGGCTACACAAAGAAACACTGTCTCGAAGAACCAAACCAAACCAAAACAAAACAAAAAAATCAAAACTGAGAGTGTGAGTACAGAGAAATAACTGTCATGGTAATCAAGTTACTGCAGCTGTTTTCTTTTTTAAGTTTTCTTGAATCCCTTATCAATGACATAAATGTTAACAATATAAGGTTAAGTGAAAATAGATTGTGGAAACCCTGCATGATTATCTCTTCTTATATACATTTATTAGCAGTGACTCAGTGGTAGGATTGCTGATAACTTATTTACTTTGTAATATTCTTCTATACCTTCTAATTTTTTATAACACATTGCTTCAACATTAGAAAATAGTACCAAATATTATTCTATAAAATACGGTCAACCAGAACAGGCCATGTCACCAGGATTGTGCTTAGTCAAATTTCAATCCCCAGCCCTCTGTTTCAAGAACAAGAACAAAACAAAAACCAAAAAAAATTGGTTGGGCATGGTAGAACATATCTGCAATCTCAAAATTCTGCATATACAGAGGCTGGAGGATTGCTGTGAGTTTGGGGTCTGATTTACCTAACAAGTTCCAGGGTGGGCAATACAATCTCATAAAACCAAGAGTGGGGAAAAAATAAGGTTACTCTTCTATTGAGAAAACAGCCACTCCTCTTTGCCTTTAGCCAGAGGTTTGAGTCTCTCTGCCTTTTTTCTTTCTTATGGATGGATAATGAATGTGTTAGGTACTAAGAAATCTCAAATTTCCATGAACTAGAAATATCACAAAGATCAAGTTGTCTCTAGCTATGCCTCTTGGAAATGTGCAGACCACAAGCTAAAATACTTAGCAATCTGTGGTTGAGAAACAAGGTGCGGTTAATTTGATTAACTAGAGAATGGTACAGTGTCACTAAGAAGTCTAGACAAAAGTTACATATAACACAAGGGGTTTAGTAAACACTTTGGCCCATGAGAATATAATCTCTCCATTGGAGAGTGTGTAGTTAGAAAGAAAGAAGGAGAAAACAAACAAACACAATGGACCTCCACAGAGATATAGAGATATCAAAGAAGCATAAGAAATGAAACTCACATCCTCTATCATGAAGGCATGGCAGACTGTACTGCATTATCACTAAGTCAAAGGAGCAGCTTTGAAAGGGCTAATAGTGCTATTTCCATTTTACAACATTCCAGAAAAGACGAAAGCAGAGAGAGCCTATGCAGATCAGTAGCTGCTGAGGATTACAGGGCGGGGCAGAGCATGGAGGTTGTTAGAAGACAGTGAAACCACTTCCTGTATTACAAGAGCAGTGAATACAAGTATCACACGTTAAAACAGACAGCACCAAGAATGAACCTTACTGTAAATTATAAGACTTTGGATAGCTGCGGCGTACGTGGTAGCGGAGGCAACAGCGGGGTGCACACCTTTAATCCCAGCACTCAGCACTCGGGAGACAGAGACAGGAGGATCTCTAAGTTTGAGGCCAGGCTGGTCTACAGAGTGAGTTCCAGGACAGCCAGGACTACCCCGTAAATGCTGTCTTGAAAACAAAACAAAACACAACCAAAAAAAAAAAAAAAAAAAAGACTTTGGGTAATAATGATGTCAACATAGGCTCATTGGTTCTAACAATGTACCACTTACATGGGAGAACGTTAATAAAATGCACGAGTCTGTGTGGGGCCAGACAGACACAAGGTTACTCTAAATCACTCTAAATATCAAAGCTTTTTGCTTTTATTAGAAACAAGGATAACTTTTGAATTTGAATCTTGGGTGATTGCCAGTGTGCCCGTGGTCTGCCTCAAATTAACCTTCTGCATGAGTTTGCCTGTACAGAGTTCACAGCGCATGCTCAGGAACCCTAAGAGTTCACTGGTTCCCACCAGCCGTCAAGGTTGGAAAAACTACAACTGGCCTCAAACTTATAAAGATCCGCCTGCCTCTGCTTTCCAAGTGCTGGGTTTAAAGGTGTGCACCACCACACCTGGCTCAGGAAAACTGAGTTTTAATAACCTTTTGGCTTATGCCAACAACAAAGTTGTAGGATAAAAATTATTCCCTTTTTCTGACTGGTATGCCCAAATACAACCTTCATAGTAACCAGCTTCCAGAACTGTGTAACATTTCTTTCCTGGCCCAGACCAATGGAAGACTTAAACCTCATTTTTAAAATAATTTAGAGTGTGTATGAGTCCATGCAGGTGTGGAGGACAAACCCTGGGAGCTGTTTCTGGTTCTCTCTGTCCACCAAGTGGAACCTGGGGGACAAACTCGGGTTGTCAGGCTTGGTAGTAAGCATCTTCACTTGATGAGCCATCTTGATGGCCCCTAATAATAGACTGTTTTGTTGGGGTGGTTTCAAGACAGGGTTTCTCTGTGTAGCCTTGGTTGTCCTGGAACTCACTCTGCAGACCAGGCTGGTCTGGAACTGACAAAGATCCGCCTGCCTTTGCCTCCCGAGTGCTGGGATTACAGGCATGCACCACCACACCTGGCCCAATAATAGATTTTTAACTAATCAAGTGACTTTTAAGTAGTCATTTCCTTTTCATATATCCAACCAATTTCCTACAATCAATAAAGGAAATGAAAAAAAACAACCTCAAGACAAATGAGTCTTATTGTAAGTAGCTACATCACTTGGCATTAGCCAGAGGACGGCTGAATTTCTTTTACTATAAGTAACTGGATGAAAGAAAAAAATATAAATTCTTTTAGAACAGGAATATTATCTTCCTATTTGATAAGAATTTCTCAGAAAAAAAATCCCACAATATGTTTTTCATTCTTAGCCTTTAAACATTGCAAATTGTGTCAGTTATCAGCTCATCCTGAATATTAATAAATTTCTTACCCTAAACCAAAATCTTTCTAGCTTGAGGCATATGTGCATTTATTCTATTTGTCATCATTTGCTTTTCCCACATGAGGTACCAAATCCACTCTCTTGGGAAAGACTCAGCATTACCTCATCTCCATTAGCTAACACCCAGCTGAATGCAAATTATTCTAGGGATGGTGATCTCATCTTTGAAGGAATAAAAAAACTCATCTCTTCAGGGATGCATAGGCTGTCCCAGATGAGAGCAGCTTAGAGCATGAAAATGGAGAAAATAAACAACAGGGTTTTTAGTATCAGTACATTCTGGCTCGGCAACCGACTCAACACTAATTGTTTCTGAAGATCCTTATATCAGCTTAGGATTCAGAGGACCATAATGTTAGGAAATACATCAGGTGGTCACCAGGAAGCTGGAGGTAATGCATTTGACCTTGCATGACAATCTGTAAACTATCTGGCTAAACATGCAGAGAACATCATTAAACTATTTCCGATATTGACCTGTTGGTAGGAAAGTGGAGCCACTGTCATATGGTCTCTGAGAAGGCCACCTCTCTCTATCTATGCAGGACAATTTGAGAAACACCAGGATTATATTTACTACGTGTCAGTGAGGACGAGGCCTCACAAGCACTTTCATAGTAAGTAAATGAAACAGAAAGAACACCTATTTCACAATAGTCTGGTTAAGAAAAGATTTCATGTGTAGTGTAATCACCGGTTCTCCCCCCTACCCCCACCCAAATCTGTACCATCTGGTCTCACTTCCTTTGGGGACACATTGAACTAGTTGTTGCCATTGAGGCTTATAAAGTCAAACTTTTAATATTTAAAATATAAAGAAAGTGAAAAGATACAAGCTGGAAAGGAAAAGAAAGTCCTGAGGACCATTCAGTTGTATCCTAGCTACAAATAAATCATCTTGTTTTCTTGTTTCTGGAAAGGACAACACAACTGGGAAGACAAGCCTGCTGAAGTTCGCTGACTTTGTGCCTCAAGTCGGAAAGAATGTGGCACGTAAATATCTGCAAAGGGTCTGACTCACCCTCTCCCAAGGGAGACCCTCAGAAGATAGTTTTTGGAGGGACAAAAGAAGAAACAGTAAAGCCCTTCCTTGCAGACCTATAAGACCTTACACACTCTCGAGGACATGTAAGAATTACTGACCTGTTTGGAAACATTTGTTGTTGTTGTTGTTGTTGAAATAAAGTATAGGATGGAAGATCCTTAATGCCTTCTACAAAAATTACAGATAACTATATAATTTACTAAATATCAACTGTATGCAGATGTTGCATTGGAGATTGAGTGTATGAGGTAGGAGAAGAGGCAGATACTACCCTTATATAAAGCTTACATCCATGTTCACTGGTATTTAAAAAATGACAGCAAAGTAGGTTCTAGCCTATGTTCAGTCCTTATTAGATAATTTCATTGTATTTTAACTGAATGGAGAAGCTTTACAGGGAATATTGAAGGCAAGCTTTACAGGGAATATTGAAGGCAAGAACAAAAGGGCCAAAAGAAATGAAAACAAAACATTATTACACACATTATTTCATCTGATCCTTATAAAAACCCTATGAGCTATATGGATTATGCCTTACTTATGAATGAGCTGGTAAGCACCATGGAACCGATGCTCAGACAGAGTACCCTTCCTCTCCAATACATTGTCTTTAATCTATTAAATAAATATATAACAGTACTTAAGGATGTAAGAATTTCCACAGCTTTTTTAAAGGGCCCTATCCCTGGGGTAGAACTTAAAGTATTATCTAACACTAAGACCAGAACTAATGCAAGGTCTTTAAAGAAAAGAAAGACTGTTGTAACTTGAGAAAAGGGATGAAGTGAACCTGTTGTTGGCTTTGAAAGTGAAACAGTAGCGCGGCAGTTTAATTGCTTATATCAGATAAAGACACAGGGTTCTTAAAACAGCAGGAGGGAAGACCTTTCTTCAGGGTGACAAAAGCAATCTGATTTAATTAGGTGCAATATTTCATTTCTGTTACTCTGTACCATCTAACTGCTACCTTCCAATAAACTGCCACACATTAAAACACATTCTTACTTATCAAAAGTCTTATTCTGTGGACAGCAAATCAGAGTCAAAGCTTAAACACTGGGTTTTGACAGGAATGATTCAAACTCTACGTTTCATGTGGCCACTATAAGACACTAAAAGTGGCTTCCCAAACGCTGGCCAAACCCCAGGCTTAGCGGCTCCTCCTGCTATTTTGCGTACTCATGTTGTTACAATGACTCTACATTTCACACCTACCAATCTCTCCTAATCCACATTTTAACCAACTGTTTTACTGTAATAAAACAAATGGATGAGCATTCACTTATGGGAAAACAAAACAGTAAGGAAGCTCACCATGCCAAAGTCGTGCCTAGTGAATACTCCAGCTCATTCCTTTGTCGGTAAAAGTCACTGTCGGGAGCTGTATTCACATCCCTTGGGGCATGCTCAGTTAGTGTCCCTTCCTTACACTTGCTGGTTTGGTCTACACTGAAGTCCGACTTGAGCAGCTGGGTCTTCACCTCATTCTCAGTTGAGTTACCCAGGAAACCTCTTTTTACTAGTTGTGTTGGGAAACAGTAAGCTAGCAGAAGTAGAGGATGTGACACAGCTGCTTTCAGGAAATGCCAGATGCAAGGGAAGGAATGAGAAGATTTAACCTTGAATTGTTTACTAAGAACTGAAGCCTAAATAGGCGCTCCTATTCATAAGCAAATGTATCAGGGGGGAGGAAAGTCAAGAGGGTTGACAGAAGGCTGCAGAGAAAAATGAAAGGACACAAGGATAAACGAAAAAAGCGCGGGAGAGGGCAGTGAAGACCCAGTGTTTGGCTTTGCTAACCCAGTTTTAGGATAGGGGTTCTCCCTTAAGCCTTAAGCGTAAACATCTAGAAAATTGTTTTGTTCATGTTTTAAAGGGTACACTGGAGGGGAAGAAGGACAGAAGGAGGGATCAGGAAGGAGGTGGGTACAAATCTGGCAGACACGTAGAAGGTCCACAAGACTGGGCGTCTAACCAGAGAAGGGCAAGACACGATTCTGGCAGACACCTAGGTCTACAAGGCTCGGTGACTAACAGCGGAAGGAGTGGGGTCCCTGAGAGGTGCCTGAGAAAGAGGTTTCCTGGGTAACTCAACTGAGAATGAGGTGAAGACCCAGCTGCTCAAGTCGGACTTCAGTGTAGACCAAACCAACAAGTGTAAGGAAGGGACAGTAACTGAGCATGCCCCAAGGGATGTGAATACAGCTCCCGACAAAGGAATGAGCTGGAATATTCACGAAAGGCTTCTGTTGAGAAAGAGAGTTGATGGGGGGGGGGGGGCTGTTAAAATCAGCTCTCTGCAAAAACCAAACACACAGTGAACTCAAGAAAACCAAAGGTAGAGACCAAACAGTCGTGCAATAGAGGGAGGGTTGGTCCCTTAGAGCTAGTATCAGGCTGGCCTCCAGGGCCCAGGACAGACCTTCCCCTACCCATCCTCGGTCCCCGGTCCACGCCTCGGCTTGCAGGTCCAGGATCCCTCCACCTACCGCCACACGGCCTCCAGGCTCACCCTCTCCTGCCCAGCCCCCGCCCCTGAAGCTCCGTGCCCCGGGACTCCGCCTTGCGCGCTTGAGCGCGGCCCATGCTCCAGGATCCTGGGTCTGAGTCCCGCCTCGGTTCACCGGGGCTCAGGGACACCGGCTCAGCCTCCCGGGTCTGGGTTCCCATCTCGGGATCGCGCTCCCGGCGGCGGTGTTTCCAGCTTTTTCTTGCCTGAGCAAGCCTGGAGGCAACACAAAGGATCCTCCGCCCGGATCGCGCCCGTTTTCCCCGCCTCCTCCAAGCAGCTGCAGACCCGGCAGGCTGAGGACTCGCGGAGGCGACGCAGGCCCGGGAAGGCGCGAGGGCCGCCAGCACTCACCGAACCGCTCCAAGCTCCGCGGTGCAGGACGCTCTGCACTGATCCCACCAGCACCAACACTGCGACCTTAGCCTACCGCACGCCCGGGCCCCGCCCACGTCCCGCCCCTTCCTGGCCTCCCCCCTCTCCCTCCCCCAAACACACGACTTCGCGCACGCCGGTCACGACTTGTTGTCTAAGCCCGGGGCTCCAGTACGCCGCCGCGGCAACCTCATATCTCGCAGGCCCCTCCCCTTGAGCCCCGCCCACCGTGTAACCACGCCCCAGGGCCACGCCCCCGCGCGGGGGTTGGGCACTCGGGTTCCCGCGGTCTGAGGCCCTGGCCGACGTGCATCACCTGAGGTAAACTTAGGGAGGCCTCTTAGGCCGCGTCTGGTTCCGGGGTCGCGAAGATGGGCGTTCAGGGCGACACCGAGGCCGGTCAGAGCTCCGAGAGGGAGAAAGCAGGGCTGAACCCCGCACTGGGAACCCCTGCTTCCTCTCCCATGAACTGAGGCCTTCCTTCACTTCCGTCCTCCGCTTGGTCCCTCAGTCCGAAGCCCTGACTTGCTTACTGAAGTCGTGGACTGTTTCAGGTCCTGCTTCGGACCCGGGACTCGGGGAAGTGTTTTATTTTTGCATAATATACGAAAACATGAGCGCAGCACTCGGTGTCAGATCTCAGGGACTGAGATACTGACAACAAATTTACCCCCATTGGAGAGCCGCGGCTTGCCTCCAGCGCCTACCATTTGTTGCGTGCGGACGCCGTGCTTTTGCATTTCCGTTTTTCTTATTTTTTTTTTCCAGTCCCAACAGAGGCTTAAAGGGGATAGATGGTCTGCTCTTGTGAAGAGCAGAGCCGCAGCGTTTAAGTGCAGATTCCAGAAACAAACTCATCTGTCATTATCCCTCCCCGAGTGAGTTAGGATCAGCTATTTTCTGTTGGGATAATCTAAGCAATAGGATGCGTTCAACCCTAGCGATGCTTCTTGGAGGCTGAGGCTCACAAGGGAGGAACTAATTGAGAAATCCGATCTCCTTGTGGTGGCCCCAACCCCTCCCGGTGCTAAACGTCCTTAACAAAATGGTACTTTAGATAAAGGATCAGCAGCAGTTTTCTGCCCTTGTGTTGACACCGCCTGAGAAGCTCCTTACAGCAAAGCGGCTAGAGGTGGTGTTTTTCGTGTGAGCCCTGTAATTTCTCTTTACAGAGGCCAACGGGAGGGAGCAGAAGGTGTTCTGGGCCTCAGAGAGAAAGAATTCCTGAAAAGCAAGGTGATGCTTTCCAGGTTGGGGGAGCTGGAGTAAGAGAGCTCCTGAGGAAGTCGAGGAGCCCTGGAGTGATCCTTATGTTCTATTTGGTGAGAAAACTGGACTAGAAGTATAGTAGGTGATCGTCTTAGGGCCAGATTCTGCAGGCAAATTTAGACTTCATAAAATAAGCTGCATATTAAATAATAACTGAATCATTAACGAGTATTCCTGTGAGAAGCTGTAAAAATGGTGTGAGAGAGAGTCATTAGTCTGGTAGAGTTGTGCTGGTTTGGATGGGAGTTCAGTGAGGAGGAAAGGAAGCAAGAACTGGAACAGTATATTGTTATAGGCTTTCTTATCCCTTCTAGTAGGTTTTATGGACATTGAAATATGACTTCTGTTCATAGAGTAATTTAAGTAAGGAGACAGGAAATTCAGTCTTTTATGTTTAATTTCATAAGTTGTTATACATTGTAGAAGGTAAGCTTATATACTAATATGTCCATACGTGAATTTTAATAGCATATTTTAAGATGACTGTTTACAAATGAATACTTAAGTAGTAGCTACTGTATAGAGGCATTGTAGAGTCCATAGAAAGAGGAGCTGAAGGAAAGGTTGGGGGAAAAGCTCTTGCTGCTCAGATCCCCAGTACCCATGTAAAATGCCAGGTAGGGAAAGGTACCTGTAAAATAGGAAGGCAGAGACAAGGGGATCCCTAGAGCTGGCTGGCCATCCAGCCTAGCCCAGTGGATGAGCTCCAGGTATAGTGAAAGACCATCTCTTAGAAGTAAGATGGAAGCTAGGGTGGCATACACCTTTAATCCCAGCACTCAGAAGGCAGAGGCAGGAAGATCTCAGTGAGTTTAAGGCCAGCCTGGTCTACAGAGCAAGTTCCAGGACAGCCAGGGCTACACAGAGAAACCCTATCACAAAAAAACAGAACATAAAAAAAGAAAAGTCATTGTTTTTTGGCCTAAACACAAGTGCACCTGTACATATTTGTACATTTACACATGAACATGTATATACACACAAAATATTGCTAAGCACTTTTAAATATAAGAACAACATAAATACTGGAAGTAACATATCTCCAGTAAACACAATGCTGATAAATCTAATCTCAGGGTGAGGGGGAAGCTGGAGTAGGGTTAATACTTAGACAAGAATCTAGAGTTTGTATGGGGAAACGTGCCTATAATCCCAGCACTTGGGAGGCTGAAGCAGGAGGACTTTCAGTTTGAGGCCAGCCTAGGCAATCATAGGAGCATCTCCTCTCCAAAAAAGGAAAGGCAGAAAGAAACCAAGAACGTGGCTAAAGGAAGCTTCAGTTATTCCTGTATACCTGCATTAGCCAGACTTCTCATTGGGACAGAGTGAGTATCTGGTGGGATAACTTAATGGATGAAGCATTGTTTATTTGGACTTCAAAGTTGTCAGTCCATCTTGGTTGGGAGGCCATGGTGGAACAGCCATGCATTTACATCATGGCATTCAGAAAGCAGTACCTCTCAATCTAGGCCCCACTTCCTACTTTTCACCATCTCTCAGTAATACCACCATACCATGAATCCATCAAGGGCTCCATGAATGGTAAGTAGGTTGGAGTCCACATGACCGAATTGAGTTTGGAAGAGACTTCACAGACACCTCTGAAAGGTGTGGTTTACAAGTGTGGGCATATCAAAATCCAGTCAGGTTGACGGTATGAACTAAATTGCGTTTGGAAGAGACTTCACAGACACCTCTGAAAGGTGTGGTTTACAAGTGTGGGCATATCAAAATCCAGTCAGGTTGACGGTATGAACTATTACAGTCTGAGTGAATGGCGACTACAAAGCACCTGTGTTAGATCATCCTACCCCCACACCCACCCCAGTCAAGTTGCTCTTGGGAGTCAGGCCATTCAGTCCTTGATAGACAAGTCTAGTCATAAACCCAGGGAACTTGGTCAACTTTGCACTCGTATCCTACTTCTCCCTTCTCCCACTAATTACCGTAAAATGACTAACCGTGTTTTGTTTTGGTTTGGTTTTTCGAGACAGGGTTTCTGTGTGTATCCTTGACTGTCCTGGACTCACTTTGTAGACCAGGAACTCACAGAGATCTGCCTGCCTCTGCCTCCTGAGTGCTGGGATTAAAGACATGCGCCACCACGCCCGGCTAACCCTGTTTTCTAACTCCACACTTCCTACTTGTGGGATTGTAGTAAACATGGTTAAAAACTGTTTACTACAATCCCACAGTAGGAAGAATTGAGCAGTAGAGCTCCTAAAGCCACTTTTAGACTAGCACAAGTGTGTTTCTTTCAGACCTGTAGACCATTACCAAAGATAGTCTCTGAGTAAAAAGCAGCTTTGGCATAAAATTATTTAAAAGCACAGCAGGAATTAAAAGTATTTCTGATATGGTGTCATATTCTCCCAGAGGATTCAGATGGGGAATATGATAGTCCCAAACCAGAAGGCCAGATGCTGTCTTCTCCATTTTCTTTGCTTCTGTTATTCAGCCCTCCTGCTCAAATAGTTCAAGCCCAAGTGTTGTCTGATGCTCCAGCTGTCACATTTGCTGTCACATTTCTAGCTGTGAAAGTAATTCAGGGACATAATAGATTATGTTTAACATTTCTTTCCCCCTGTTATTCCCTCACCAGTGTGTCTTCAACCAGTTTTGCATTATGACTCTAAGACTTTCATGTATGGTATATTCCCTCAGTCATACCAGGTTGTTCTATTTTGTGGGTGTGTATGTGTGTGTATGATTTTAGTGTCACTAAATGTGAACATGTATACAGCCATTCTTAGTTATTGTTTTGAATCCATGATTCAGATATAAATGCATTCTGTTTGTTGTTTTTGGGCAACAATACAATAAATTGCACAGAATAAGACCAGTTAGGTTTTTTGAAATATAGCAGATTTTTATCTACATGTGAGTAAAATTAAAGTAAACTTAATATTGAGTTAAATAAACTTGAGTTAAGTAAACTTAATATTGAGTTATAATAAACTTAATATAGTAATATATTAATTATGAAAGTATCTCAGTTTTTAGGCAATTTTATTTTTCTTCTCAGGAAATATGTAATTTGCTAATGAGATTGTTTGCTGCAAAGATTTCTGCTGAAATTGAAGACAAAGGCATTGCCATAGACAAATAATCATTTGCCCCAAATGATTTAGTATATTTTATTGTTTCACTTAAAAAACTAATATATGTTTTCTGTATAAGTAGATAAGTGCATAGATGATATTGACGAAGAACCCCAATTGATCAAATTTTGTTTAAAAATGCACAAAATTGTACTAGTTTAATATATATATTTAAAATATATATGTTTATATTTTAAGTGGTTCTCTGGTTAAGCTAGGCGATTCTGTAGTCTTTCCTGAATTCATTGGGTTTTAATGATGTGTGATCTGAAATGTCCTAACTCACATATGTGACTGGCTTTGGCTAGGATGTCTTCTTCATGTGACCTTTCAGCCTCTGATGTGCAGTTAAGTGGAAGAACAGTGGTCCTCCTCCCCCTTGCTATATATATGGTGCTGTGGTCCCAGAACAGGCCTCCAAGATAGCTAAGTCTGATGCAGAAGATGTCAGTCTGATATTAGCCCAAGGAAGTCACATGGTCAATCCCAGAGACAGTGTGTGGTTGAGTATAGATGGCATCTCCTGCTGGAGAAAGTAGTAAAATATAAAGTTTTTGATGACATATGAATGAAACTATGCTTAGAGCAGATTGTCATCCCTCCCATACCTCTGTAGTATTGGGAGAAAAGAGAAGAACAGAAACAGAGGGAAATGGAGCCAAGCTTCCATGATGCCTAGATGTAAACTATACACTAAGAAGTGATAACATAGGAGCAAGGTCCAAGACAGTGAGCATCAGCTGAGCGATAGGTTGGCTGGGATGAAAGTCATAATGATACTGAAGCATTTACATGGGCTTGGTAATTCATAAGACTTTCTCATATATCTTATCACAGTTAGGCTCTGCAGAGAACTGTGGTGATTCCCCTGCAGGCTTTACAGCAGCCAGGGGAAAACACCTGATCAGGTTGAGGTAAGAGTGAAACTTGGCTTAGCCCAATTTTATTGTAACTGGTGCTGGACTTCTGGTGTCTGGCCCAGATCATTTTACTTTAGCCATATTTAAGGACAGTACAATTTTGGAAAAAGTATTCAGATAACAATTAACTCAATCCCAAATGCACAACAATTTAAGAAATGTTTATGCTGAAATTCTTTACAAAGTACATTCAGCTTCTTTCACAAAAATGGGTACTGTTGACTCAGAGATAGTGCCCAAGATTTAGGGTCTAGGAAGCTTGACTCAGGTAAACAAAATGCCTGTGGGTGTCAGAATTGTCCTGGCCCTAAGGTAACATAAGAAGTCACTTAGGCTGGTGTAAAGCACAAGTGACATCACTCATAAGGGTAGGTTTTATGATCTAAAAGGAATACTCAGGGTTTTAAGGGGGAAGGGTCTGGGATAAATAAATACAAAAATTCTGACGATACGGACAGAGCCTGTCTGTGGATCACCAGGCTGTAAAACTCCATCATTCCTGTCATTCCAGGAAGAGCAGCTGCACTCCTCATTCACTAAGATGTAAGCTGTGTGTTTAACTTCCTGGCTTCTCCAGTGTTTGTTTGTGTGACCAAGACCTTTTAGCCCTCTACATAGAACATTCAAGATTCTATTGATTCCTGTTTTGCAATTGATTAAACCAAGATTTCACAGAGTTTCATTAATCTCTCCATTGTCATAAGACTATTAGAGGGAAAAGCTAGGTTGTAAGGATTTCTGATGTCCTATTCCTGTTCTATGGTGAAACTTTGTGCAAAGAAGAAAATGTAAAGCAAATGAGGACATAAAAATCAGGAAACCAGACATTTTGAAATTATACCAGGCAGAATGTATTCTGAACAAAGAAATTAACATTTTTGTTTGTTTACTAGTGATTGATAGAAAAGTTTCTGAGGTTGGGTTTATTCTCTGCATACTTCTGAACCAATGATGAGGAAATGGGAAACAATGCTGAGGGAAATTGAAGAGCGGGCATCTCAATATGAGAGGAAGCCATTGTCTTCCGTGTACAGGCCAAGATTGTCCAAGCCAGAGGAACCACTCTCTATTTGGAAGCTATTTCATCGTCAGAATCAAGCTTTTAATTTTGTTAAAAGCTGTAAAGAGGTAATTGCTTTGGCATTTTAAAAATTTTTAGTAACACTCAAGGATTAAAAAATGTATTTGCTGTCATTTCATATCAGATTCTTTACCAAGAAAACAGTAGTAATCTTTTTTTTAATGTTCATTTATAACTTTAAGTTACATCTCCATCACAGTGCCCTCTTTCCACCCCTCCCAGTCCCACCCTCCCACCCTCTACCCCCTCTGCCTTCTGTCCTACTCCTCCAGAGTGGGGTGTCCCTACATATCATTCCCCCACCCCAGTTCAGCAGTTATATGAAGGCTAAGAACTTTCTCATATACTGGGGGCCTACATGGCAGCACCACTAGGGTAAAGTGTCTCATTAACAGGTAACAAAGTCTATGTTCCTGTTCCTTTTGGTTCATTGGTTATAGTATAGCTATCCTGTACTAATCTTGATAGCACATGACTTAGAAAAATATCCCTTTGGATTCATTAGTCACTAAATTTGTTTTAGTAGTGAAACATAATGACATTTCTTCTTAGTTTTATTTTATCTCAGTGTATAAGTGTCTTATCTGCATGTATGTATGTGTACCATGTGTGTGCAGTGTCCATGGAGTTCAGAAGAGGGTGTTGGATCCTGGGAACTGCAGTTACAGATGGTTGTGAGGCACCATGTGAGTGCTGGGACCTGAACTTGGGGCCTCTGCAAAAGCAGGAAGTGCTCTTAACCACTAAGCCATCTCTCTGGCTGAAGAATGATATTTTTAGGCCCAATTATTTTTAAAATGTGGAGTGTGTAACAACAGTGAAGTGAAAGATGCTGGGAGGAAAGATCAGCATATTCCTGACACATAAAGCAAGAGAGAGGAAGTACTTTGTGTGTGTCAGCCTTACAGAGAGCATGGAGCTCAAATGCAGAACTAAATCAAGCAGTAGATAGTATATATATTATCTGTGTTTGCTAGTTGGGCTCCTAGGGAATAAGAAGACAAGTAAATGGAAAGATAAGGTGCAGAAATAAAATGTTGCCTGGGTCAAATGCTCAGTGGTAGAGGTGCTTGCTGCCAGGCCTGATGGCCTAAGTGTGATCTCTGAGACCCACATGGCAGGAAGAGAGAATTGAAACCTAAAGTTGTCCTCTGGCCTCCACATGTATGCCCCAGCAAGCGCATCTCCACACCCCATGCACCCCATACATACATAAGTAAATGTAATAACAGTATTACATATATATTGTAATTCTGATCATTGAGTCTATGTAAAAGTACAGAGTATTCATATTGGAGAGAAAGAACTTGTTTTCCCCAGTTTAAAAAAATGCTTATTCCTGGAGAGATAGCTCAGAGGTTAAGAGCACTGGCTGCTCTTCCAGAGGTCCTGAGTTCAATTCCCAGCAACCACATGGTGGCTCACAACCATCCATAATGAAATCTGGTGCCCTTTTCTGGCCTGCAGGGGTTCATGCAGACAGAACATTGTATACATAACAAATAAATAAAATCTTTAAAAAAAAATGCTTATTCAGATTTCAACAAAATAGGAAACATTAGAAAAACTTTCTTACTCATTTTGTGTAAACCTAGTTAGGAATCAAAAATTAAGATACTAGTAGAGTCATTTCAACCTGCTCTTTTCAAAACTAAATATAGGTATGCTTGCTAATCAGTGTAAAGTTTATTTCAGAAAGATTTGTTTTCTATTCTGGGACTTGAATCCATACCCTCACATGTACCAGGCAAGTGCGGCACCATTGAGCCACATCCCCAGCCCCCAAAAGAGCTTTCATAGAGTCAAGCAGCAGAGTCTTTCTTGGTTTCTCATTTATGAACATGAAAATGGCTCACCAACTACTTGTAGCTAGATGAACATAAAAATCTTTGTGTCTATACCTGTTTGAACAGAAGCTCCTAATGCAGCAGCCGTGCAAGGTCCTGTTT
Source organism: Lophiomys imhausi (assembly GCA_907164525.1). Lineage (NCBI taxonomy): Eukaryota > Metazoa > Chordata > Mammalia > Rodentia > Muridae > Lophiomys > Lophiomys imhausi. The sequence goes on along the minus strand of CAJQZJ010015786.1, from coordinate 4,273,305 downwards.
TATTCAGGACTATGGTAGCTTAAAAAAAAAAGATTCCTGTGTACATTTTTATAGGAAAAGAGACTTTATGAACTTATTTTAGTTCAAATACTTTATAGTAATGAGGTAAGTTTATAAAATGAGTCTAATTACATAAACTAAGAGGTAAAACTGTCTTAGGTTAAATGAGAGTAAGGGGATTAAAAATGGGCTGTCTCTTCCTTTAATGTCATTTTTAATCTGGAAAGTGTTTCCATGCTGAAGAGTTGGCTCAGTGGTTAAGAGTACTGGTTGCTCTTGCAGAGGATAAAGGTTCAGTTCCTAGCCTCCAACTAGGCAACTCACAACCATCTATAACTCCAGTTCCAAGAATCCAGTGCCCTCTTCTGACCTCTCTGAATACCAGGCACACATGTGTTATACAGACAGACAGACAAAATATTTATACACATGAAATAAAAGGAATAAATCTAAAAGAAAACGTTTTTAATACATATAGATTTGAGATGGCATGGGTGTGGTGATTGTGTTGTTTTTAATAATATAATTGTTCATATTCCAAATTTTTCTGTCTTGAATGGCAAAATTCTTTGTGAATATTTATTAGTTACTGCTGAACTTAGATTTGTGTGTTGTGCATGTTTCAAAAATTATTTTTAATTTTACATAGAATGTTCATGTATTTGCTTTGGAGTACAAAGAGGGAAATGGACAACGTATTTACCTTGTAACGTCCTATGCTCAACTTTGGTTTTACTATAAGTCCCGGTAAGTAGCAGAGCACCTAATTAAGCTGAAGTTGTGTTTCCTGTTTTGTTGAAATGAACTTATACTGAATATATTCACAGTTCTTGACCACATGATTGGTTACCATTAAAGTGAAACACCATGAATAAGGGCAGGTTGAAGAGAAAGGGGCTTTATTCAGATTACACTTGTACATCACTGTTCATCATTGGATACACTTGTGCATCACTGCTCATCATTGGATACACTTGTGCATCACTGCTCATCATTGGATACACTTG
>CAJQZJ010015786.1:4250656-4262363 GCA_907164525.1 Lophiomys imhausi | reverse complement strand
TGTGTGTGTGTGTGTGTGTGTGTGTGTGTGTGTGTGTGTGTGTGTGTCTGAATCTATGCCACATAAGGGCAGGTGCCCTTGAGGCTGGAAGAAGGTGTCAGATCTCCAGAAGCTCGAGTGTGACAGCAGTGTGTGCTGCCTGACATAGGAGCTGAGAACTGAATTCTGGTCCTCTGGAAGAGTAGGAAACACATTCAACTACTGAGCCATCTCTCTAGCCCATATTTTATTTTGTTTTGAGACAAAGTCTTGCTATGTAGCCTTAGCTGACCTCAAACTGTCTCTCGATTCTGTTTCCTGAGAGCTGCAATAACATGCATGTGCCACCATATGCAGTTCCAATTTCTTTTAAGGTTGCTAAACATGTATCAGTCATGGTGACATGTAGTCCTAGAATTAGGGAGACTGAGGCAGGATGATCACAAGTTCAAGGGCATCCTGGGTTTATAGCAAGAACCTTCCTCAAAAGAGCAAAACAAAACAAAAATTGTATTTGTTTCTTTTTATAGAAAATTCTTTAGAGAAAGAAGATATTGGTTATAAAGCATGCCTATATTATGACTTAAAGATATATAAAGTCTTTGGATGGATGGATGGAGGGGTGGGTGGATGGGTGGATGCGTGGGTGGATGGGTGGTTGGGTGGATGGATGGGTGGGTGGATGGGTGGGTGGATGGATGGGTGGATGCGTGGGTGGATGGGTGGGTGGGTGGGTGGATGGATGGGTGGATGCGTGGGTGGATGGATGGGTGGATGCGTGGGTGGATGGATGGATGGATGGATAGATGGAGTAGGTAGGTAGGTAGGTAGGTAGGTAGGTAGGTAGATAGATAGATAGATAGATAGATAGATAGATAGATAGATAGATAGATAAAGACTTTCTGATACAGAAAGTGATAAATAGGTGGGCAATGGTGGTGCATGCCTTTAATCCTAGCACTTGGGAGGCAGAAGCAGGTGGATCTTTATAAGTTCATGGCCAGCCTGGTCTACAGAGTGAGTTCCAGGACAGCCAAGGCTATACAGAGAAACCCTGTCTTGAAAAACAAAGAAGCCCAAACAAACAAAAAAGGAAAAGTGAAAAATAACCCAAATTTATAATTATAGAGTTTTTCTTACATTATTTCGTGTATGCAGTATTATATATAGAACAACTTAATAGCTGAATTATGCTTGATTTTATGATATAAATAGTATACGTGAATTTTCACAGTGCAGATAAAACAGTCTTAGGACAGATGTTGAAGTAAAAAATATATGAATTCTTTAATTCCATGTGTGAACTATAAAGGTTCATCTTGTGACCTGTTTGAGGGCAGTATATAACCATTATATAACCAAGCAATAGCCTTGGGACTACCAAAGTAGGTTTTTTGGGGCATGTTGGTGCAGGTAAAGGAGAGAGCTCATCAGACTCAGCCAAGCTGCTGACTCTACAAAGGTGTGGCAGACTCTTGGTGTGCTCTCTCCGTCTGCATAGGTGTCCTCGCACGAATGGCTCATACTTCAGTCACTGACTAAAAATCATTCTGCTCTATTTGTAGCAGTGGAAGTGGACATTTCTGCTGATAGCACATTAGGCTCAAGTCCATACTAGCAATATGGTGTGCTTACAAGTGACACCCTCATATGCCAATAGAAGCTGGAAATAAAAGATTACACAAATGAAAGGATGTGATAGAGGAGACATGTTACAGTTTATAGCAATAACTGAAGAAAGGCTTTGTTGCATAAATTGTTGTTTGTAGATATGCATCTCTAGACATAAGTTATATATAGTCTATAGAAAATAAGAGTTAGATTGTAATCTTAACATTTTCTCCTTAGGTAACTTTGTGAGAAAAATTTTGCAACCTGCTCTTCACTTAATTGCCAAGGAAGATGAAGATAAGATCCCAGAGGCACTGAGCCATGAAGCTTCCTGTTTTTCTGATGTACCATTAAAACAAGCGATTTCAGAGGCCTGGGAGAAGCTGGGGTCACCTAAGCAACATGTCCCTGATCTTTCATTTTTAGTTGTGAAGAATAACATAGGGGAAAAGCATCTTTTTGTGGATCTAGGTAAGTACCATTGGTACTGTTGTCTGCCCCGCTTCCTTTGTGAAAGGCAAGTATGTGTCTGCTTGGGCTATGCTAAAGTTCTGTAATCCACTTGGAATAAATAGATTTTTGCTTGTTGAGGGAAGACGTCAAGATTCATCATTTACTTTGTGGTCATCCAGTCTCCTCAACACCATTTGTTTGCAATGACGATCATTCCTTACTGCCCAACAGTACCGTTTGCCGTATCCAGAGTCTGTACATATTTCAGACTCTGGTCTGTTCTATTGTTCATTCTGGCTATCATTTCTTGGCTAGTATTGGTACACAATAGGTTCCCCCATTTATTTAATGTTCTCTCATTTCTTGCATGTTTTATAATTTTCTGGATAGAAACCTTACAAATCTTTCATTGTCTGTTTTGTTTTTTTGTTTTTTTTTTTTTTTTTTCCTGTTGCCTTCCTTTCTCTGGGGTTTTGTGCTCTCAGTTTTTTGGTAGCTCTCAGTGAAAAAATGTATTTCTGACCCCTTGACCCGCTCTTCTGTTTGCTTTTCTTTGGAAAGCTACTCCAGAATCATTTACCTAGCTATCTGCATGTGGCCTTCTTTCTTCACCTTAACTTCAACTTATCTTAATTTATATATTGCTTTAATTTTGTATATGAGAAACGATCATCTTTTCTAAAATTTTTCAGAAAAAGTAATATTTTCTGACTATAAGACAAGTCATGGAAGCATGCATTCATGCTTAAATTTAAAATTAAAATTTAAAATAATTTAATATTCATTTAAAATAAATTTAAATTTAAAAATTAACAATTTACAAATTAATTTTTGATGTAGGAGTCTATACAAGAAACAGAAACTTTCGACTATATCAGTCATCAAAAATAGGAAAGTGTGTGGCTTTGGAGGTTGCTGAAGATAACAGATTTATTCCAAAACAATCAAAAGCTATTTCTGCAGAAAACCAGTATTTCCTATCTTCCCTGGTGAGCAACGTCAGGTCTGTAGAACCAGAATCAATCTATCATATATTTATGTACATACCATTGTATATTGTTAAAATGGGAATCATATAAATTGAATCTACCTTAAGAAAAAAAAAAGTTTGTTTTTTGTGTGGTTGTTTTGTTTTTGTTTTTTTTTTTTGTTTGTTTTATCAAGACAGGGTTTCTCTGTGTATCCCTGGCTGTCCTGGACTCACTGTGTAGACCAGGCTAGCCTCGAACTCACAGAGGTCCTCCTGCCTCTGCCAAGTGCTGGGATTAAAGGCATGCGCCACTACGCCCGGCAAAAGTTTGTTTTTAAAAAGCTCTTTTCTCTATATCTGAAAAACAATAGCAAGAAATTTTTCTACCATTTAATTTTTTATTTATATTTTATGATTATATTTAATGTAATTTCAAGTTATTCTAAATTTATCACTTCATAAAGAAGAAAGCAATGATAGTTGCATTGTGTTTGAAAGTATAATTACTGCTGTCTCATTTCTTTCCACATATACACATACACATTTAGAACTTATATAGCTCCCTGTTCTGAAACTATTTCTTGTCACGGGTTTAGCTCAGTGATAGAGCACTTGCCTGGAGTACTCAAGGCCTGTATTTGATCCACTGTACCAAGCACCAGAAAATGTACTTTAATGGGAACCATTACTCATATGGTTATGTCACCTGGTTTGTTCTATTCAACATCATGTCACAAAATTTGCCTAACTAATAGTTTGCCTAACTATAAAAAACTAACAAACAATGCTGTCAGCTTTTGCACTATAATGGCATACTTTCTTGTCAGGTCTGTTGTTGCACATTGGGTTTCTATGTTTTGGTCACTAATTTCACTCTTACCAGACTGGCAGTTTTGTCAGCTTAGAGTGTGGTCAGTAGGCCCAAACCTGTCTGTAATTCTAGCACTTGGGAGATGGACATACAAGGACAAAGAGTTCAAGATCATCATTGGTTACAAAGCAAGTGCAAGGCCACCAGGCTACATGAGAACATGTGGTAACCCTTCATCACCCTGCCCCCCAAACAAACACAAGCAAAACCCTAAAACACACAAAAGTAGTTAACAACTGGACTAAACTACATTAACTTGCTATGTTGTTTTTGCCCTTTACTCTCCTCATAAGTTTTTGGTTTTTGGAGTTTTGTTTTGATTTTTGTTGTTGTTGTTTGTTTCTTTGTTTTTTTGACAAAGATTTACTATGTACCCCTGGTAGGCCTGGAATTCACTATACTGGCCTCAAATCTACAGAAACTCACCTGCCTCTACATCTCCCCAAAAGTTTCTTTTTTTTTTTTTAAGTGAACCAGACATGGTGACATATAACTTTATTTATTTAATTCTTACTAATTTATTTACTTATATTTTATGGACACTGGTATTTTGAATTGGTGGTCTATATGAGGGTGCTGATCCCCTGGAACAGGAGTTAGAGAAGTTGTGAGCTGCCATGTGGGTGCTGAGAATCGAACCCAGATCCTCTGGAAAAGCAGCCAGTGTTCTTAACCACTGAGCCATCTCTTCAGCCCTCCCCCCAAAGTTTTTTAAGAAAAAATTTATATAGGAATTAACTTGAAGAATAAATATTAAGCCTGGGTGTGATCATACACATCTTGAGTCCCAGCACTCAGGAGACAAGCAAGTTGATATTTGAGTTTGAGGCAAGCCTGGTCTACAAATTCCAGGACAGCCAGAGCTATCAGAGAAACCCTGGATCAAAGTAAATACATACATACATACATACATACATACATACATACATACATACATACATGCATACATACATGCATACATACATGGTATGTTTCTCTAGGAAAAGTTGTGTGTAGTTAGAAGATAGACAATGCCCCTCATTTATCTTATTTTGTTTGTGTTCCTTTAATATTTCTTAGAAGTCAGATGAAAGACTTTTAAAGCAGATATAATGACCTTCCAGGGTTGTTGAGTTAAGCTTAGAACATACACATAACACATCTGCAACAGGGGCTGGCATATGTTGGAGGGGCAGGGTGTGCACTTGTGGAAGTGCCATAGGAGTGCTGACCTTGTGATTCAGTGGTTCTCAGCCTTCCTAATGCTGAGACCTTTTAATATAATTCTTCATGTTGTGATGATTCCCCAGCCATGAAATTATTTTGTTGCTACTTCATAACTGTAATTTGCTACTGTTATAAATCCTAATGATTCTGATATAAATATCTGATATGCAGGATATCTGGTATGCAACCCCTGTGGAAGGGGTGGCGGTGACACACAGGTTGAGAGCCTCTGGAGTCCTGTGTGGTTTCAGGGTAGCCTCACAGAACTGAGTGGTTCTCATCCTAAATAAGACTCCCTTACCTGTGTTTTGCATAGCTGCGTGAATTTCTTCTTCTATTATTCGTAGTTTTAAACCCTAACAGAAAGTTCAAAGGTCTGTGTGCTTGGAAGTAGACCTATACTTTTAATCATTTCAGTTACCCTAGAATCCTTGGATTACTCTGTGAAGAAAAGTATTTTAAACAATCTCTAAATGACTGCTTAAAGGAAATTGTTTCTCTAATTGACAAGTCACAATCTTATCGTAATGTGGTAAGAGTGGCACCTGAGCTGTAACAGTGGAGTTACGTGGATCTTGTCCTCCTATTTTAATTGTAACCTAATGCCACTTTATTTCTTTAGATTCACAGACACTTTACGAATTCTCACTTGTGATACATCTCAGACTAAAAGGAAGCGGGCTGAATATTTTAACAGTAGTTACACTTCAGGTAACTTTCAAACAATTTCACATTAAAATTTAGGGATCTAAAATCTGTTTTGCCTTAAAAATCTTAAATTTTAAGTACCCATATCTGCTGATCATTTTAAAACTAATGCTTCTAGATTTCTAACCAGGTTGGACATATTATTAAAAATTTATAGGTGTTTATTAATTAAAATACTTCATTTTCATTCTGTGGTATTTAAAGAATGTATAAATAGCCCATTTTATATAAAACAAGCACATCAAAATATGACTACATAATCTTTCACTCTATTTCTTTTTAAACTATTTTTTGTGGTAGGTGCTTTGACTACATGTTTGTCTGTGTGCCATGTGCATGTTTGGGGCCTATGGAGGCCAGAAGACACCACTAAGCCATCTCTCCAGCCCCTCTTTCACCCTTTGTCCATGATCAAAGACACGTGGCTTGATGAGATGGCTCAGCAGTTAAAAGCATTTGCCACCAAGCCAGACACCCAAGAGACCCTCATGGTGAAAGTTAAGAGTGAACTCTTATAACTTGTACTCTGCCTCTGCACACTCAGCCTGTGGCACACACACACACACACACACACACACACACACACACACACTCACACACACACACACACTCACACACACACACACACTCACACTCACTCACACACACACTCACACACACACACACTCACACACACACACACACACGCACATCATACAAAGATACATATGTATCCACAAACACACACACGCAGACATACACACAGAGAGACTAAATTAGTTGTATTTTTTAAAATTACAGGTAACTACTACAGTAGTTTCCTATTTAACCTTGCATCCTGCAGAAGTGTTTCATATATGGCTCGATCATACTTTATCCATTCCTGTACTGAAGAACATAGAAGGTTTTCCCTGAAGTTTCCTATATAAACTCTCTGATAAATACTACATATGTTGGTATATCATTATTAATAGTGAAAAACTCTACACTATCTAAATATACAACACAATTCAGTGACATAATTACAATTTAGATTTGTAAGGCCTAGGTATTATGGAAGACACTCATTGATGATGATAAGAGAAAAATATTCTAGAATCGCAAGTTTGGGACTGGGGATGTAGCTTAGTGACAGAGTACTTTCCCTGGATTCAATAGCTTCCCTCTTGCTACAACAACAACAACATATAGACACAAAAATTATATGATTACAGGCCTATTAAACACTGGGTATCGGGCCTGGTGGCACACATCTTTAATCCCAGCACTCGGGAGGCAGAGGCAGGCGGATCTCTATGAGTTCAAGGCCTGCCTGGTCTACAAAGCAAGCCCAGGACAGCCAGGGCTGTGCAGAGTAACCCTGTCTTGAAAACCAAACCAAAACAAAACAAAACAAAAAACACGCAACATATGTTTAATTAATTTCCTATGTTTCTTTTGATTGTTTAAGATATATTTCTAGATATTGTGAGTTTTTCTCATTTCTACGTTGAAATATTTTCCAAAATGTCTCCAGTTATATACTTAAAACTATTTTAAGTGAAATAAGAAGACTAGATGTACCTGTCTGTCATTAAAACCTAAATGAATTTATGAATGGATCACTCTAAGTTATGACAGTAGATTCTTGGATACAAAATAAAATTGTTAGTTCCCTCCAGTGAGAGACCCCAGAAAACACAAATTGAGTTTGTGACTCCCTGGAAGAAGGTGCTGGAAAGGACTAATAGGGTTTGGGCCTGGCAGGTGCATATAAGGAGGCATGGGTTCATTTTTAGTTGAGGGAGAATAACTTCTGTTGGTTATCTTACTAAATGTTATCTCGGAGAAGGCAGCTGGGAGGGAGAGTCACACTATAATTGGTAAAGCAGTAACAGTTGCTTGTATTAGGGTGGACAGAGTGGTGTTTGCTCATTTTTGTAGTTTGGATGTTGGTATTTTCTCTATGCTCAGACAAGATTACAGAGAAGTCTGGTTTTGTCTTGAATCCTTGTGACCTCAGAGTGGCCTCAATGTCTGTCTGCTGAGGTCCTGTGGCATCACTTGTGTCTAATAGAGAACGCCAAGGCTAAAACAGGAGCGCAGCCAGCTGGAGGCAATGCCCAACATTTGACCTAACTGAAGCTTGAATCTTAACTGCCTCCTTGTAGCACAGCAAGAGCCCAAGAGCTGACAGGCAGGTTGCAGAAGAGGGAGAGATCCTTAATTGTACAAAACCACAGTTTGATCAGTATTTAACTTTTCAGCACTTAACTGTTCTCATTTATAAATACTTCTCTCTGTTGCAGGAGAGCCCATTGAAGGTCTCCAGGGCTCACCGTACCCTGAAGTTGACCGATTTGTTCTTTCTTTGGTGACTAAACATGACATTAAAGGAGGTAAGGCTCGGCTTACTATTTATTAACTCTCACATGACAGAGCAGCAGTTCCTTGAGCAGCAGCCTTTGCATTTCAGGAATTCGGCGTTGGAACTACTTTTTCCCCGAAGAATTGCTGGTTTATGATATATGTAAATATCGCTGGTGTGAAAACATTGGAAGAGCCCACAAGAGTAATAATATCATGTAAGTAATATTGGTGGCATGGATTAATCTATGCCTAGTATGTCACATACTAGTCACTAATCCACGACTAGTATGACTTTAACTGTTAGAGTTAAAATATTTCTAATCTTAAATAATGTTGACAGTATAAAATCATTTTATGATATATTAACTTATATCCTGTATTTGGTGGATGTTTTATAATATTAAATTAATTTATTACTTGTTAGATTACTTCTACCACACACCAATTTTTTACTTTGTTTGATAATAACTCTTAAAGTATCAGCTTAAAAAGATGATAGAATTGAAGGGGGCAGGAGAGAATATGCCAGGAGATTTGGGGCAGACAGTGCTGATGGACAGGTTGGCCTTTCTGTCCCTCTCTGCACTGATGCTTGACACCTGATAGAATATAATTTCACAGATGTGTGTGAAGAGGGGACTTCTCAGTCAGTATGAAGGAAGTCTGAGGTCAAGGTGATGTTTCCTTGTTCTAGACAAAGCATGGTGCTGGGGGAACCTGTATTCATTATCGAATGTTAGCTCTGTATACCAGGCCCTATGTCAGGGACTTTCCCTGACAAAAAGAGAAGCACAAAGTAAAACCAGAAATAGCATTTTAAATTGTATGAGGATTTGGCTAGAATAGGGATAAAATGGAAGTTATCAGTCATGAGAAATTCTGCTGTGTTTTATATTGTCAAAACTGAGACTCTTGTGTAATTTGTATGTGCTAAACATGAGGAAGGATCATGAACATTTTACTGAAAAACATTCTGAGTATCCTGATTCTGTGTTATACTTGATATACTAGATTGATTGAACCTACAAAAACAATTAAAACTGTATATTTTGGGATTGGAGAGATGCTCAGTGGTTAAGAGCACTTGCTGCTCTTGCAGAGGATCCAGGTTCAGTTCCCTGTGGGGTGATTTAAAACTATTCATTTCACGTTTTATTTTTACCAGTTATGGTTGTTGAGGTTTCCTCCTGTTTTTGAAGTTTGCTTAGTTTAGCATATTTCACTTAGTGCTTTGTTTATTTTACCAAAATTGTCAAAGTTCCTGGCAAACATTCTCAATCTTAGCTTTAGTATGTGATCAATTTTGCAATAATTTAATTAGTTTTGAATTTTGGCCTTCCTAATGTTTTTGTTTTGTTTTGTTTTTAAATAAACAATTCATTTATTGAAATTCTTTGGTATACATATAATTTTACCATTTAGTAATAATTAAATACAATTTCCATAGTAATAAGAAGGCATGCTTATTTTTACATAAAGAAATCTTAGTTGAGTCTTTTGTTTGTTTATTTATTCAGGGTACATCTCCATCATAGTGTCCTCTTTCCACCCCTCCCTTCCATCCCACTCCTCCAGAGTGGAGTGTCTCTATATATCAGTCCCCCGCCCCAGGTCAGCAGTCATATGAGGGCCAAGAACCTCCTCATACACTGGGGGCCTACAAGGCAGCCCCACTAGGGAAAAGTGTCTCACTGACAGGTAACAAAGTCTATGTTCCTGTTCCCTTTGGTGCATTGGTTGTAGTATAGTTATCCTGTACTATATGGCTAAAATCTGACTATAAGTGAATAGATGTCATATAGATGTCATGTGCATCCTTCTGAGTCTGGGATACCTCACTCAGGATGAGCTTCTCTAGTTCCATTCATTTGGCTGCAAATTGCATAATTTTGTTGTTTCTGATGGCTGAGTAAAATTCCATTGTGTAGATATACCACAGTTTTTTTTTGTTGTTGTTCTTTTTGGGTTTTTTTTTTTTTTTTATCCATTCCTCAGTTGAGGGACATCTGGGTTGTTTCCAGTTCTAGGAAACATCCTTGTTGTTTGGTGAGGAATCATTTGGATGTATACCCAGAAGTGCTTTGGCTGGGTCTTGAGGTAGAGCTATTCCAAGTTTTCTAAGACATCGCCAGACTGATTTCCATAGTGATTGTGTAAGCTTACACTCCCACCAGCAATGGAGGCGGGTTCCCCTTTCTACACAACCTCTCCAGCATGTGCTGTCATTTGAGTTTTTGATCTTAGCCATTCTGACAGGTGTGAGATGGAATCTCAGAGTCGTCTTGAGTTGCATTTCTCTGATGATTAAGGATGCTCACCATTTCTTCAAGTGTCTCTCAGCCATTAGGGATTCCTCCTTTGTGAATTCTCTGTTTAGCTCTTTCCCCCATTTTTAAATTGGATTATTTGGTTTATTGGCATTTAATTTCTTGAGTTCTTTGTAAATTTTGGATATTAGCCCTCTGTCAGATGTGGGGTTGGTGAAGATTTTTTCCCAATCTGTAGGTTGTTGTTTTGTTCTAATGCAGTGTCTTTTGCCTTACAGAAGCTTTTCATTTTCATGAGGTCCCATTTATTGATTGTTGGTCTCAGGTCCTGAGCTGTTGGTGTTCTGTTCAGGAAGTTGTCACCTGTGCGGGTGAGTAATAGAAACCCATTAATTTAGAAATAAAAACATTTCTAAATAACCAACAGCTTAAGAAGATATAATGGAAATATAAAATGTGTAGCCCTGGGTACAACTGAAAACACTGTATTATGTGAAAAGCAGTTAAAGTGATCTTCATAGGGAAATTTATAACTTTTACACCTTATGTTGCAAAAGAAGAATGGCTAATGACACCTTGGGAAATGAGCAATAAAATATAAGAATTAGTAAAAGAGTAAAATCTTAAGAAAAAAAATAGGAAGACCCTTGAACTCATCAGCCTTCCTAACTTTTTTTAAGATTTTATTTTTATTTTTTTACTAATTCTTGTATTTTATTGCTCATTTCCCAAGGTGTCATTAGCCATTCTTCTTTTGCAACATAAGGTGTAAAAGTTATAAATTTCCCTATGAAGATCACTTTAACTGCTTTTCACATAATACAGTGTTTTCAGTTGTACTCAGGGCTACACATTTTATATTTCCATTATATCTTCTTAAGCTGTTGGTTATGTAGAAATGTTTTTATTTCTAAATTAATAGGTTTCTATTAGCTACCATGTTATTTGTAAAATTTGCCTTTGTGGTTGGAGAATGTGTTCTCTATAAATTAAGTCTTTTAAGATGTATTCATTTGTATTTTATGTGTATGAGTGTTTGCCTGCATAAAAGTGTATGTATACCACATATGTGCCTGGTGTGTGTGGAGGCTAGAAGGCATCAGCTTCCCAGGAAGTAGAGTTACAGACAGTTGTGAGCTGTCGTGTGGTGTTGGCAACAAGCCTTGTTCCTCTGCAAGAGCTACAAGTGCTCTTAACTGCTGTATTAACCAACTAATGTATTTACTTACTTTTTTAAAGGATTTATTTGTGTGTGTGTGTTCTCTGTGAGTTTTTGTGCACCATGTGCATGCAGGACTCTCTAAGACCAGAAGG
>CAJQZJ010015786.1:4207335-4250646 GCA_907164525.1 Lophiomys imhausi | reverse complement strand
GAGTTTTTGTGCACCATGTGCATGCAGGACTCTCTAAGACCAGAAGGCATAGAACACACTGGAACTGCAGTTACAGGTGGTTGTGAGCCAACTGATGTGGGTGCTACAAACTGAACTGGGGCCAAATATGTATAAACTGGACATTGGGAAGGTATACTGGGCCATTTAACTCTCATAAATGTGACATATTTATATCTGTTGTTTTGTATAATACTTACTGTTATAAGAGAAGGAACCATCTGTTGGACTGAAAGGGGAAACTTCTGGGGGGAAGAGGGTGGAAGGGCGGGATAGGAAGGGGGAATAGGGAGGGGTTTGTTACTGAGATGTAACTTGAAGAAAAAAAAAATAAAGTATTAAAAAAAAAAAAAAAAACAAACTGAACTGGGTCTGCTGCACGAGCAGTAAGTCTGCTTTAATGCTGGGTCACCTCTCCAGCCCCCAAACTAATACTTTTAATTTTGAGGGTGCTCAGAGTAGCTAGCATGGAGTCAGGCTGCTTTATATGTGCCAATTAGATCAAATCTGTTAACTGCATCTGTATTGTTTTATTCATATGTTCTGCATCTTTACTTATTTTTTGGTAGTTATTTGATCTGTAGATTGCTAAGAGAATACATGATTTTATCATAGCTTTATAAAAGAATTTCTTTAAAATAGTTTTATTCTTTGAGAAGTTCATACAATATATTTTTTCTTTTTATAAATAAATGTGCATTTTTTCTTTTATTGAACTTAGATTTTTTTAATCCCATAATATATGCTGTTACAGTTTCCCGTCTCTCTACTCCTCCCAGTTTCTCCCCACCTCCCTTCCATTCTAGACACACCTCTTTCTGTCTCATTAGAAAACAAACAGGTGCATGCCTTTAATCCCAGCCGAGGCAGGCTGATCTCTGAGGGCAGCCTGGTCTACAGAGTAAGTTCCAGGACATAGAAATACCCTGTCAAGCCGGGCGGTGGTGGCGCACGCCTTTAATCCCAGCACTTGGGAGGCAGAGGCAGGCGGATCTTTGCGAGTTCGAGGCCAGCCTGGTCTACAAAGCGAGTCCAGGACAGCCAGAGCTGTTAAACAGAGAAACCCTGTCTCGAAAAACCAAAAAAAAAAAAAAAAAAAAAAAGAAATACCCTGTCTAGAAAAACCCCCCAAAAATAAAAGAAAGGAAGGAAGGAAGGAGGGAAGGAAGAAAACAAGCAGTCTTCTAAGGGATTATAATATAAAACATACAATATTAATACTATAATTATATAATATATATTATAAATAATATACTATAAAGATAAAACAAAAACACATTGGAATAGGACAAAACAAACAGAAGGAAAAGAGCTCAAGACAGGGTATAAGAAATATATAGATACAGAGACCACTAGTCCACACACTCAGGAATCCCACAAAAACACTAAACTAGAAATCATAATATATATATATGAAAATATATAATGTGTAAGGTAAAAAGAAAAAATATAAATGAAACAAAAATTAAAAATAAAAAATATTTTTAAAAAGAAAAAAAGCCTTATGACATTATAAGACAAGGATTCTCCACCGATGCCTTTAAGTTCATTTTCTATTGACCATCTACTGCTGGGCATGCAGCATACCCTTAAGAGTGTTTGTTTCCCCAGTGAGACTCCCTTGGAGGAAACTAAAATTTCATTTGCAAGGTTATCAGTTGGAAACTACTCTGGGGTTAGGGATGGGGCTTGTGTCCACTCCTCCTTTCAGCTATAGGACTCCATCTGGCTGCAGATCCTGCAGGCCCTGTGCATGCTTCCTCAGTCTCTGTGATTTCATGTGTGTCAGCCTCACACAGTGTCTTTAATCAGTCATATTCCTGCCAATTCCTTCCCCAAATCTTTCCAGATCAACTTCCACATTCCTACCTTCCCATATATTTCTGAGTTTGGGGTCCCCTGCTGGAGTGTAGTTGACCTACCAAGAGCTACACCCTTAAAAAGAAGACTGACTCTTCCATCCCTCCTCCAGAAACTATAAACTGTCCACACCCTCATCTAGGGATGGGGCTCGTGAATGTCTTCCCACTCCATGATTGAGTATTGGCTAGCTTGGTCTTGTACAAATTATGTGTAGGTGACCACAACTGCTGCGGTCCATGAGTCTAACGGCCCCTTGCTGTCCAGAAGACAATATTTTGCAGTAGTCTTCCCTGATCTCTGACTCTTGCAATCTTCCTACCCCCTCTTCTACAATAGTCCATGAGCCTTGGGCAGGAAATGAGAGGCAGACATCCTGTTTGTGGCTGAACACTCCACGCTTACTCTGACTTCTCTCCGTGGGCAGATCTGTCACTCACAGTGCTGTCCACTGTTGTTGGATATTTTGCAGCTCCATTATTTTGGTGAATATAACTTTGTTATTTCTTGATCTTCCTAGAGACGTCTATTACTGTTATTTTTTTTCCTGCTCAGAAGTCCGTTTGTATAGTGTATGTGTTGATGTGTGCACATGTGTGGAGGTCAGGGAACAAAATTTTTAAGAGGACCGATCATTGGCCTAGAGCTCCCCAACTAGACAAGGCAGGCTGCACAGTGAGTCCCAAAGGTCTGCCCATCTCCGCATCCAGCACTGGGATTACTAGTGGGCCACCACCTGTGGCTGTTCTAAAAAACGTGTGCTTGTATTTACTGTGTTGGTGTGTGCAGGTGCCCTCATCCATGTGTGTACATGTGCAGATTAGAGGCTAGCATCAGGTGTCTTCTTCTCTAGCCCTTCATCTTTTTTAGATAGAATCCCTCACTGAACCTGGAGCTTACCATTTTGGCTAGGCTGGCTGGCCGGCAAGCTCTTCGGATCTTCCTGTGTTCCCATCCCAGGTTCCCTGTCCCCATGCTGAGGTTACAGCTGTGCCCCCAGTTTTTATGTGGGTTCTCAGGATCTGAACCTAGGTCCTCAAGCCTGGGTAACAAGCACTTTCCCCCAGAGCCCACTCCCTAGCCTGGGTTTGTTTTCATGTGGGTTCTGAGGTTTGAACTCGGGGCTTCCTGCATACAAGACAAGCGCTTTGCCCATGGATCCTCCTCAGCCCCCATTAGTAGTGTTCTTAGCAACTAGCTTTCTGTTGGTTAGGGATGTTTATTTTCATCCTTTAGCTTTTTAATTTTTCTTCATCTTTTAAGTCATAGGCACATCTCTAGCAAATAGCAGATATTGGAGCTTTATAATCTACCCAGTATTGATATTAATGGTTTTTTTTTCTTTATACATAAAGGATTCTGGTTGATCTGAAAAATGAAGTTTGGTATCAAAAATGCCATGACCCTGTATGTAAAGCACAAAACTTCAAATCTAACTGTGAGTTGTAATTTTTATATTTACCACAAAGCAAAAATTAGATATCCACCTAAAAATATTTATACTATCTTTTTGATTCAGGTTTTCCATTACCCACTGAAGTAAGTCTCCTGTTTCTTCTGAAAGATGTGAGTGCAGCTCTTGGCCTTGGATTTTTGGTACATAGCATAAATGACCCACAAACAGTACCCTATGTCCAGATGGTTTTCAAACACATATGTTTGATGTGAGGCACTTGTGTTCACTTGGAATATATTAGTGATCTTCTACCTTAGTAACTCTGATAACATGAACTTCTGGGTAATAAATGTATAATCAATTCAGTCCCAGGCCTATTAGAATTTTCTTACAATTTTCTTTAAAGAGTAAACCAAGGTACTTGTCTTAGTGTCTCTTTGACCGACAGTATCTGTAGGTTGGATTTCTATCTGTAGAACTGTGTCGAAGGAACACATAATTTTAGTTTGGGATATCACCAACTTGCCAAACCAACATTTAATCCAAATGAGTCACATTCAGTGTTAAAAAAAAATACAGAAAATACATAAAAAGCAAAAGTGGATTGGGCTGGATGGATCATGATTAAGGGCACTTACTGCTCTTGTAGAATAACTGAGTTCAGTCCCCAGCACTTATTTGGTGACTCACAACCACCTGTAGGTAACTCCTGTTCCTGGGGATCCAATGTCCTCATTTGACTTCCACAAGCTCCTGCATGCATGTAGCACACACACATATACACAAGAGATATTTTTTTAACAACTAAATCAAAGCAAAAAGGTAAAAACCCTTCACATATAATTTGGCCACACAGATGTAAAGGTTTTAGCACAAACCTTCCATTATTTATACTTGTGTGTGCTCATTTTCTTTTCAAAGTCATAATGTATGGAAATTTTTTTTCATGAAGTAGCAAAAACATTTTCATTATTATCTATTACCAAATTGTTCCATGAAATCCTAGGAATTGAGATTGTACAGATGTTGATGGGAGCACCTGCTGCTAAGCTTGCCAGCACGGCTGACAGCCTCCTTCTAACTATCACCAGCCTGGATACAAGGCAAATCACTTCCTATTTGCATTTTTTAGTGAAGTTGTGTTCTTATTATTCGTTGTTTCTCTTGTGAGTTTGTGCCATTAAATTGTGAATTTAATACTTTTGTCATGTATTATTTAGATTCTTTTAAAATTTTCGCCTTTAAAAACCCCACATCTATCAGCACATTCTTTCAGATTGCCATGGTTGGAATAAATTACCTGTTACAAGCTGAACACTGCTTAAATTTATGTTCTAGAAAACTGCCTGGCATACTTTGACATCTGTACTTAAAATCTCTCTGAGAAGATTGCATCCAAGTGTATTTTATGAGCATATGTTTTCATTGCCTCTATGTCTGTGTACCACATGTGTGCCTGGTACCCAAGGAAGCAGAAGAAAACATTGGGTTTCCTGGAACTGGAGTTCCAGATGGTGGTGAGCCACCATGTGGGTGCTGGGGACAGAAGCTGAGTCCTCTGTATGAGCAGCGGCACTCTTAACCGCTGAGCCATCCCTCCAGACCCAGCACCCAAGTTTAAGTGAAAATCGCAGGCTTGGTGTGCTGGGGCAGGGCATAAAGGAACTGATAGCAGACGACAGGTCTGGAGGTGTTAGAAGCAACTAGAAACATTAAACATTTAAATTGTCTCCTAAAAGGGCAGTGTATCATTCTTGGTTTTGAGTGGTTCAATTTTTTTTTCTTTTTTTTTTTTGCAATTGCTAGGAATTGAACCTAGGGCCTCATAAAGAGGAAGCAAGAGCTTTCCCGAGCTACATTCCCAGTCATTGATTTATTTCAGTCACAGCTTTGGTGGAATTTTTTTTCTTTCCTAATAATACCTCAAAAATGCCAAGTGAAAGTATTCTTGGTATACAATATTACCATTATTTGAGCATAACAAAATCTTTATTATTTATAAATAATGGTATAAAAATAGCACCTTTCAAGTGAACTGCTAATATTGCCAATTCTCTCTCACCTCATCATTTTATATATGCATTTGTGTGTGCTCATGTATGTGCATCTGCACACAGGCCAGAGGGACAACTTTGAGTGTCATTCCTCAGGAACCTTTTCCTGGAGACATAGCTTTTCACTGGGCTGGTCTTCATTTGGCTTGGCTGGATGGCCACCAAGCTCCAGGGATCTCTATATTCTGTTTAGCACTGGGATCACATGTCTAGTTTTTTTTTACATAGGTTCTAGGGATTGATTTTTGTTAACTTAAAAATGTATTTTCCAGTTCATCTCCAGCTAGCCTGTTCTTCCTACCTAGGAACTTATATTTACCTTTGCTGTATTCCTTCTGGGGCTATTAAAATGTATCTTCCAAAAACTGCAGGCAGTTTCAGCCTGGGAGTTTCAAGCATCTGCACTACAAAAGCAACCACTTTTGAGCTAATTTACCCTTCCCTGTGGTAACTATTCCTGATAACACCAGCTAGCATGCTCAATTTGACTGTTGAAAACTGGTTATTGCTTCATATCTTAACATATTTGGAGTGTGTGATGAAGTTACATATTCTGACTAATCTTTATTCCTTCTCCTCCCTCCTCCTGTCCTCCCTCCTTCCCTCCAAAATGAAGGAAGAAGAGTTCACTTCTGGTGAAGCAGATGAAACCAGCAACTCACTGATCAAGAATTCTCAAAATCCATCATCCAGTAACCTGTCAGCAGGCGGGTTTCCTGCTGCTGACTGGGATGACGAAGATGATGCCTGTCTCTTAGAAGCTACAGAAGATGCTGAGTTAGCTGACGCTGCAGATAAGAGTCTTCTTGGTTACAAGAGTTCAGTGGACGATATTCCTGACGAACTAATTATAGAAGTATTACAGAGTAGCTGACTATGGACAGAACTTCCATAATGAGGCTACATTTGCCTCAAGCCTGAGATTTGTTAACATAAATGTTAATTTAGTGCTATAGTCCAAGATTAGAATATTCACCAAAGATGATTTAATCCCCAGCACCATAAAAAAAAAGAAATATTAACATATTATTAAACCTGTTTATAGCAGCTGTTTCATCACTTGGTTTTCTAATATTTACCTAAGCCAGGTTTACTGAAGATCAGCTCTGACACACTTCGGTAGATGCTCCTGATTAACCAAAATCATTCTGTGCTTGCAGACATCATTAAGAAGTTTACTGTAGGTTAAAACTCTTGTGCTTGGTGATGACTAACATGCCAAGAGATTGAAGTTTATAACACAATACTCAAAATATGACTGTGGCTTCTGAAACTGTTAGACAATTGAACTGGTGTGGTTTAGTTTGAATGTCAAAATGGTAATGAATCCTAATGACTAGGCCACACTTATTTTCAGAACAGAGGCGTGGTTGTAAGGAGTGCAGTCCTCAACCCTCCTCCAGGAGCTTCTCCAGCTGACAGTTGATGGCTTTCAGGTGTTTTTCAGCTCCCAGAATGCTTCTTGCTTTAAATAACAGAGCTGGAAGGCTGGATGAATCATACTGTTGATGAAAGAAATACTATTTAGACTCACCAATAGCGATACCTTAATAGTTTTTTAGTTCGTAACCCTAACAACTAAAGCCAATTTTCATAGTTTTCCCTTATCTCATTCCTTGTGTTTAACTAGCATCATTAGGAAGCAGATTTTGGCCCATTCCATCCCCTCAGAACATGACTGATAATTTAACATCATAAGGAACCACTCAAAAAAGCTTGAACAGGTCTCTGGACCCCAGGGAGGACCAGTTGGCTCAAAGAACTGTGGCATCTTCATGACTGAACATGGCAAGTCATGCCTCAAACTTGGACTGGCCAAGTGTGGGTGGCATGTTGGGTCTACTTGATCTCATCCATTTTAAAACAGAAATGTCTAAAGCAAGTTTGCTTTTACTGCAAGAACTAATAGATTGAGAACAACTGCCTGTTAAAGTCCAAAGCAAAATAATTTTAAAGGTATCATTTAGGAAGTAACTTACTGAACTTACTGAACTTGTCTGAACGTTAAAGCCAATCTAAATTAGAACACAGAATCCAACTCCCGACTTAGAAATAATTAACAAAACCAAGCTTTCTATTGCAAATATCTGGGGGAAATTAAATTCCTCTTAACTAATTTTTCATACTTTTGATAGCTTGCTGATAAGTGTGTTTCTAAGGTATTTTTCTCAGTGATGGAAACTGAGTACAAAAGCTGTCTGACTGTGATGACCATGACGGTGGGATTTGTTTTCTGCCACATACATAGCATGTTATCGGAGAATTCAACTGAAAAGATGTCAGATAGCCTGTGCTCAATACACCTCAAGAGGAGGGGGAAAATTCTCGTGGAACAGTGGGTTTTATTTAGGAAGAGGTATGACATCCAGATGTCACAGGAAAAAGGGTGGGGGGCTACACCAGTAACACCACTACAGGCACTGAAGGTGCACACCACATCAGCTTGTATTTCAGGCCTTGGAGATCAGGGAGGGAGACATTTGCCTAGCATGTGCAAGAGAAACAAGATCTTAACTATGTTTAGTTCAGATCAATGCTACTGTTAACTCTCACAAATTTAGTAATCAAATCCCTAACATAAACTTTAGGTACATTTTTAAAAGTTATATTTTTGTAGCTCTGATGATGAGCAAATCTGTAGCTCAGGAAAACTCAATCAAAGCCAGATCTTAAAACTGAATTTAGAGCCATACACAGTAGTGCACACTTTTAATCCCAGCATTCAGGAGGCAGAGGCAGGCGGATCTCTGCGAGTTTAAGGCCAGCCTGGTCTACAAAGTGAGTCCAGGACAGCCAGGACTACACACTGAGATACCCTGTCTCGAAAAACCAAAAATAAAACCAAAACTGAATTTAGAGGTAAAATATAAACAAGCCTGATCAAGAGTTACATGGAGACAATGGTGTATAATTATGTACTACATTCTATGAGTACGATTCTTTATACAAATCTTTTTTGTTTGTTTGTTTGGTTGGTTTTTGGGGACAGGGTTTCTCTGTATAATAAAGCCCTGGCTTCCGGGACTCCCAGAGATCTGCCTGCCTCTGCTTCCCAAGTGCTGGGATTAAAGGCGTGGGCCACAAAGCACAGCTTTTTTTTTTTTTTTAATTTATTTTATGTGAGTGCTCTGCTGCATGTACACCTGCAGGCCAAGAGGGCATCAGATCCCAGATAGATGGTGGTGAGCTACCAGGTGGGTGCTGGGACCTGAATGTGGATCCTCTGGAAGAGCAGCCAGTGTTCTTAACAGCTGAGCCATCTCTCCAGCCCCCTGTATATATAATTCTATTAGCATAATCATATTTTTCTAGTTCTCTTAGGCAAACTTATAATTTCTTAGCACACATTTCTATTAACTGGGTGTCACAGCAATAACAAAGTCCCAGAGGCAACCTCAAAGTATTAAAATAATACTAAACTACAGTCTCCCAACTGTCTTACTGTTTCTTAACGTCTCAAGCCACTCTGGCCAGTTCAGAGAAAACAGCTTCTAAAGCAGGAACACGGGCGAGGCAAAGGCGGTCGGTCTTTCCAGCATGTGTGAGCTAGCTGAGTACTGATGAGAGCTATATAAAGCATGGTGTGCTAGGCAAGCTGAGGGGTGCGCACTGCCCTCCCTGTTCAGTTCTGAGGGGAACGTCAGTGTGCACTTCAGGGAGTAGCTGGGTGATGTTGTGATCTCACTGACAGGAATGCGGCTCGTCACCCTTCTTCAAACTACTGGAATGCTACAAGCAAATGCCTGAGTCACCTTCTGACGGTAAAAGGTATATGGAACTCACCTTTTCCTTTTCCTTTGGTTCTTTCTCTTGAATGTTTGAATAATCTTGACGCAGCTGTTTTAAGTTAGATAGGAAGCGCATGGAGTTCTTAAGTGATGACTTTCTCTCCTTAAGGTCATCATATCGTGTTTGTAGCTGTCTCAGTTGTGGTTCTAATCTAGATAACAAAAACATTTAAATCTTAAAAGCAAATTGTGTAAAATACAAATTAATATATATATATATATATTGCTCATGGACTGAAAATATTAAAGTACACGTATTATAGGGAACAAAAACCAAAACCAAAGATAACAAAAACATTTTCTTCCATGTAAATGACATGTACAGCCAAGCAGTCTGTAGTGTATGAGCATGAACACGCTGGACGAGAACAGAAAACCAGACATGGGCTAGGTGCTCTGGCTTGCCTCTCAGGTTATCAACGTGTGCAGATTCTAGGTTTCCGTTCATCTCAACTCTGACATACAATTAGCAGTGGCAGCCTACATGCCTCAAGATGCCGAAGTTCACCAAGTCATTCAAGTCCTGGGAACTACCGGGTTAAATGCAATTTGGCTAATATTTTCTGGGAGTAGGCGGGAGTAGCTGGCATCACAGTTGAACCAGGAAGCCATGGAGGAAGTTCGCCTTATTAAAATCCTCACCAGTTTCCAAGGCCAAATAAAATCGGCAGAAAAGCTGCCCAGGGCTGGATAGAAGCTTGGGCCAACTGCCTCCTCTGTGAGGCTTCCCCGTTCACCTAGAAAAGGGCCAATGGTGATTCGCGCAGGACAGGAAGAGGCTGCCAGTTTCATTTTGCAAATAAAAGTATATAAACAACTATTCTTGAATGTAAGAATAGTGTGTGTTTCTTCTGCTTTTGTTTTTTCTTTTCCTGTTTGTTTGTTTGTTTTTATGTGTCTGTTTTCCTAAAGAGAGAAAGAAGGCATAAAGTTGGAGAAGTGGATCTGGGAGAAGATGAGGGAGGGAAAAACATGATCAGAATAAACTATAGGACTGGAGAGATGGCTCAGCGGTTAAGAGCACTGGCTGTTATTCCAAAGGACCCAGGTTCAAATCCCAGCAACCACACGGTAGTTCACAGCTGTCAAATTGCCGGGTGTGGTGGCACATGCCTTTAATCCCAGCACTCGGAAGGCAGAGGCAGGCGGATCTCTGTGAGTTCGAGGCCAGCCTGGTCTACAAAGCAAGTCCAGGACAGCCAGGGCTACACAGAGAAACCCTGTCTCGAAAAACCCAAAATAAATAAATAAATAAAATAAACTATAGAAAACGTTATTCTAAATTTTTAGAAAAGCTCTTCACACCAAACAATGGCAGCCTTTTCTCAGCAAACTCTGTACTGACCTAATGGCCGTGGCCAGAGGTGCAGGACTGCATTCCCTGTCTTTCCTAGGGATGGGACCAGGTATGGCTAAATGACTCCCCAGTGCCTTAGGCTTCTCCTGTGCAAAGTGAAAACCACAGAGCCATACAATACCCACCTCATGGAACCATACTAAGAATGGGCCAACTGAATGAAGCATTCAGGAAGTACCCGCCATGAAAGAAGCTGTGGACTGTTACCATCATCACTGTATTACCCCACTTGTCCTGTTTTGGCCTGAGCCAATGAACTCACTTTCTAGTGTTCACCCATAGAGTAAACTTGTAAACAATGGAACAGACAACTAATTTCTCTCAAAATCCTGTGGCAGTCACTTTAAAGCCTCACACTTAACCAGGCATGCTGGCACAGTCATTTAGTCCCAGCATTTGTGAGGCAGAGGCTGGCATATCTATAAGAGTTTCAGGCCAGCCTGGTCTACAAAGTGAGTTCCAGGACAGCCAGGGCTACACAGAGAAACAAAACAAAATACTAGTACTTAATTATACAGTATTTCAAGTGTTTGCTGACTCAAGCTCTGCTCAAGCTTCCTGCTACCACACCCATGTGGCCCTGGGAATTGAGCTCACCGCCTGGCTCATGCCAGGTTGGCCCTACCTGGGCCACACCCTCGGCCAGTCCAAGCTCTTACAGCATCAGAAGAGTGGAGAGCATGGCCAATTCTACACTTAGGCCTCTGGCTCACCACAGCCCTCCACACGACAGAAGGCCAAATATGCAGACAGGCTGCCGGACTGTGCACTAGCCTTCCGAACCCAGGGGACTGGGCATGGGACTGCACCCAGCCCTAGACCTCAGAATGTGGACCGATGTGTCACTGCAGAGTAGATGTCAGCAATAACTGAAGAGCTAGTGAGCAGACTGCCTTACCCAGCACAACCATCTGTCAAAGAGTAAAACAAGCAGCAGCATAGGCAGACCCTTGCGCGAGTCCTGCAGAGCCCTGCTGGCTACTCCGACTCACGCAGCACTGTGGAGCAGCCACAGTTGTGCCTGCACACACCAGAGGGGGCTGAGGCCCTGGGAGGTTCACTAACTCACCCAAGTTTGAGGTCAATGGCAGAGCCTGATTCAAGTTCCAGGCAGTGTAAGTCTACAGTCTACTCATTAAAGCTGTAATCAGGCTGCCTGAGGCTAGACCAGAGATGCTGGGAGACAGAACAGAGTTGACGTTCTTCACAGCACTCCCCTAAGTGACAAGCTCAACTGCCCTTTAAGTGAGTTCTCAGCAGGAGTGGGTTATTATCTTACCGAAGCAGCTCGTCCTGGACTTCAATTAAACGCTGCCTTTTCTTGTCCATGTTGGAAATTACCTGAACAACACAATAGCGTACTTAGGTTAACACAGCAGAAGCTCCAACACTTCTGCTTACCTGTACTAGGCACTGAAAGCAGAGAGAACTAGGCAGAAAGGGTGCAGCTCAGTGGGCATCTCTGCAGACTGTGGACCACTGACCCTCTTCCTCCTCCTCCTCCTCCTCCTCCCGCCTCCTGGTTTGACTTTGTCAGCTGTTTCATTTCACTACAGGCCCAAGGGTAAAGGAACCAACGAGTCATGGACTGGAACTTTCAAAACTGAGCCCAAATAACCTTTCCTCTTTATAAGCTGATTGTCTCAGGCTAAATTGGAATGATAGAGGGGGCTAACAGAGATCCCCATTCCGTAGTCTCCATTAACATTACAAAAGCAAATAAAAACTTGACCAAAACCACAGGAGCCCTTATACAAACTGTAGGTTATAAAGCTAAAAGCAAGTGCATACTTACTCCACTGTTTCATAACCCGTCCTAAGAGACAGTGATTTACCTTGGCGTTCTTCCTCTTCAGAGCTTTTAGCACCTGGCGTTCTTTAAGCTACAAGGACAACAAAAACAAGTATATCTAATTTTCCAACATTAATGGTTTGAAGTTCCACATGAGAAGGCACTGGGGAGGTACCAGTTGGTAAACTGCCTGTCACAAAAGCAATAGAACCCAACTTTGGATCCCCAGCTCCAGCACATTTGGCTTTTACAAGGTGCTGGTGGAGGCAGGCAGGTCCTTGAAGCTCCCTGGCTGGCCAGCCTAGTAAGATTTATGATTTTCAGGTTCACTGAGACCTTGTCTCAAAAAACAAGTTGTAGAGGAATTGAAGAAATAAGGGTAGCTCTCGTGTGTTTATTGTCACAGAGCCAGCAAATGCAAGCTTTTCTACAATCACAGGATACTGTCCAAACTTTACTTTAAAAAATTTAGAGCAGTGAGGCCTATTGGTGCACGCCTTTAATCCCGGCACTTGGGAGGCAGAGGCAGGAGGATCTCTGAGTTTGAGGCCAGCCTGGTCTACAAAGCGAGTTCTAGAACAAACAGGGATACATAGAGAGACGCTGTCTCAACCAAACAAAACAGACAAACAAAAAATACATTCATTAATTAAGGGCAACAAAATTATGTCAGTGAACTTACCGTTCTGATGAGTTCTTCTTTAATTTTAAAATAAAATTTGCTGATAGCTTGATTACAACTTTCAGATTCTACTCTTTGTCTGTAAATTATTTTTTAAAAAATCAAAATTGGTATCAAAAAGGATTCTAAAAGATGCATTTCATTTACTTCACACATAAGTACATACGGTGTGGTTCATCTTGTTTCAATACCTCAGAGAGCAATGTAAAACCTATAGCTTTTCTCAGGGTTAATAAAACCGGGAATAAGAAAGGGGAGGGAGAGTAGGCAAGGAGAGAATGAGTGATGTCAGCACGTTTGCAGAGAAGAAACCTGGGGGACAGGCTCTTGGAACCTGGAGGCGGGACACAGGAACTGCTTCTAGCCTATTACTGAATCAAGCTGTCAACTGGAAGGCCTTGAGCATTGTAGAAAAACACTTAGCCGCTGAGCTGTTCCCCAAGCACAGTTTTCTGAGTTTTTAAGAGTTCTTCATAAATTCTGGGTCACAGTCCTTTGTCGTATACATCTTTCAAAAACTGTTTATTCTATGATTTCATACATACATGTTATTTGATCAAAGCCCCTCATTATTCACTTATTCCCTTCCCTCTCCTATCGTATCCCTTCTTTTCAAGTTCCTTTCCTACTTTCCTGTCTTTTTTTGTTTTTGATGATCAGACTAATGTAATTAGGATTGTCTCCTTAAGCACTGGTCAGAAACAAATAAGAAAAATTTGCAAAGATTTTCACTCATTCTGTGGACTATCTTGTCATGCTTGAAAGTCTCCTATAGAAGAAATCATTAATTTTTCAAGTCCAGCTTAGGCACTTCGATGGGTTGTGTTCTTGCTATAACCAAATCATAATCAAGTCCAAGGTCATTGTGGTTCTCCCCTATGTTCTCTTCTGGGAGTTGTGTAGATGTCTATGTAGGTTTGTGATCCAGTCTGAGTTGAGTTTGTTAAGGGGCAGTATTTGTTTTTATGGATGTTACCGCTGCTGTAGGACCATGCGTTTTAACTTTTGAGACAGGGTTTCACTATGCAGCCTGGGCTGGTCTAGAACGCAAATGTAGACCAGAGTACTACGTTAAGGGTGTGTACCACACAGCCAGTCCTGTGGCACAAATAAGAATTACGAATGGGTATTGGATTTTGTCTAATACTTTACCTGAATCTAACACATGATCATGTTAACTTTTCCTCTTTAGCCTGTAAATTTTTATTTTACTTTTTTTGTGTTTTGAGACAGGGTTTCTCTGTGTAAGTACTGGCTGTCCAGGACTCACTCTGTAGACCAGGCTGGCCTTGAACTCACTGAGATCTGCCTGCCTCTGCCTCCCGATCCCAAGTGCTGAGATGAAGGGCGCGCGCAGCCACATCTGGCTTTTATCTTACTTTCTGAAGTTGAGTCAGTCCTGCATATCTTGAATGAATCTTATTCGGTGCTGGTATCTATTTTCAATGCGTTGTTGAAATCATTTGTAATGTTGTGTTGAGGGTTTTGCACCGATCCCTTGGGGACACTCACTGCACCCACCCACCTCACCCATGTGCCTCTGAACAGCAAACGCACAACCAAAGCATGAAAAACGCAACCCACGGGACGCAAGAAAACATCTACAAGCCATGTATCTGATAAAGGAACAATATGCAAAGTGTGTTTAACAATTACCCAGCCACATGCACGAAACAGTCCAACTTAAAAAATGAGCAAAATGCCTGAATGACATTTCTCCAAAGAAGGTAGAGAGATGGCTACCACGTACACAGAGATATTCAGCCACACTAATCCTGGGGAAACAAATGGAAACTACAGAACAAGCTTTTGCCCACATCCACACGTGTGTGCAGTAAACATGCACAGAAAGGTGGAGATGCTGCCATGTGGTGGTGGGGCATTGCATGCACACGTTGCTGCTTTTGCAGAGGCCAGGGGAGACAGCAGGTACCCTGCTGTGTCACTCTCCCCCCCTCCCTTGAGACTGGGGCTCCACTAAACCAGGACAAAGGCTGGAGGCAAAAACTCCCAGCCACCTCCTGTCTCTACCCTGCACAGCGCAAGAGTTACAGCCGTGCACAGCCTGCTGGGGGGATCCGGGACCCACAGTGGGGTCCTCATGCCTGAACGGCAAACCCTCGTAACTACTGAGCCATTTTCCCAGTCACTGAGGGGAGAACTATAAAACGGTGTGAAGTTCTCAGAAAAACATTAAAGACAGTTAAGGAAAAATAAAAACATATTTATGGCCCAGCAATTCTACTTCTGACTATATACACAAAAAGAACTAAAAGGAGGAGCCAAAATACCCTAATGTTCATGAAGGTATCTGCTGTGGGGAGGAGGAAGAGAGCAACGGTTTTAATGGCTGCAGACTTTCATTTTGGAGAATAAGTTTTAGAAGTGTGCTGTACAAAGTGCAGATAGCTAGCCATTCTGCAGTTGAAGAGTGGTCCATGGTCCATTCTGTTGTGTTTGCACAATACAAAAATTACCTGTATACTTCACACTTATCAGGATAGCTACAGGAGTACCATTCCGGAGATGACTGAGCGTGTCTGCTCACAGACAGATGTGTCTCCTGGGTAGACAGCACCATGGCTGACATCTTTAGTGTGAGTGCAGCAAGAAACGAGGGGACAGGGCAGAGGACAAAGACTGGGTGAGGAAGGTTAGTAGAAGAGATGGATGGTTGGTTTTGTCAACCACACAATCTAGAGTTGCCTGGCAAGAGTCTCAGTGGGGAGCTGTCTAGATCGTGATGTCCAGGGGCAACCTGGGAGGGATTTTTTGTAAAGTTAACTGAAGTGGGAAGACCTACCCTGAATGTAGGCGGCACCATTTCATAGGTGGGGCCCTGGACTGTACAAAGTGGAGAAAGACAGCAGAATTAGCATATTTGTCTGCTTCAAGTGGCTGTACCCTTGGTTCCCTCACAATGATGCGCCACAGCCTGGATGTGATGTGGAATAAACCCTTTCCTCCTGAGCTGCTTCTCAGGATATGTCATCACAGCACGGGAAGGAAACTAGCCAGAGGGGCAGACATGCTTCCCGGGTCCAGCAGTATTCTAGAGCAACAGTGAGGATTGCTCCCACTGACTCCACCCACGAGCTGAAGACTACACGGCTCCCTTACAGCCACCCTTAAACACGCTTAATGAGCGGCTAAGTCCAAGGCTAGGAAGCCAGTGGTGGAGCCCCGCAGGACGCAGGAAGCCAGGTCCGTCCTTGGTTATAACCCTGCCTTCCTAGAAATTTTATTTAATTTTTTTGGTTTTGGTTTTTTGTGACAGGGTTTCTTTGTGTAGTCCTGGCTGTACTGGAACTCACTCTGTAGACCAGGCTAACCTCAAACCCAGAGATCCACCTTCCCTCTGCCTCCTGAGTGCTGGGATTAAAGGTGTGTGCCACCAACACCTGGCGATTTTCATGATGCACTTTCTTTTCCTTTGAGGGGCAAGTGTTGGGCAGATCTCTCACAGGAGCATGAGAGGAACTAACTTAGTCTTAGGGCAGAGTTGACTAATACCATTGGTCCAGATGCAGTGCAGCTCAGAGAAGATCTGACCTTTACGTTGTCCCATGCCTCCACAGCACTCTGCCATCTCCTAAGCTACTGTGCCTGCATTTTGCTGACTCCATGTCCCCAAGGAGGCTCCTATTCCCTGACTCCCTGACTCCTGTCCCAGTGGGCCCTGTTCTCAGGAAAGCCAGATGCATTCAAAGCTGTGTGTGACTAGTTGACCCCTCTCAGACCCACTCTGGCAAGTTACACTTTAAAACTATTTTTGTGTAACATCTTAAATGGCTGGGCATGGTGGCGCACACCTTTAATCCCAGCACTTAGGAGACAGAGGCAGGCACATCTCTGAGTTCAAGGCCAGCCTGGTCTACAGAGTGAGTTCCAGGACAGCCAGGGCTACACAGAGAAACTCTGTCTTGAAAAACCTAAAAAAATATATTAATTAATTAAACTCTATGAATCTCTTTAGGAAAGAACAAAACTGGACTTGTGCTGGTGGAACATAAGTGAAACCTGACTGATTCAGCTGTTTCTTCAACTTCCCCACCCCAAGCTGGAGGAGACACCTGAAGGCGTGTACCCAGCCCGGGAGTGAAGCCCTCCCATGGCGGCTGATCTCAGTCATGAGTGGTGGAGGCTGGGCAGCTCTTCCCCCACCACTGCTCTCATGGGAGCTGGCAAGAGCTGGAGTGTGGCCATACTTTGCATACACTACCTGAGACAAACCAACAGCATGGGAGAAACACACTTCTAGATTAACGTCTATGAGAAACATTTGAATAGATGACTCAGTGACTTGAAACTAGCATAATAAGCGTACATGAAGGGACTATAATGAAAATGTGAAGCCATCTTAAGCGTAACGACACTGAAAACTGGAAGAACACAGTAGTAACTCTGAGCACAACTGATAAGGTTCACATACCCCAACGTCAAAGGACTTACTTATACTCCAGGAAAGTCTTCTCAAACACAGATAGAATAATATCCAACTCCATGATGTCACTACGTCTCTTTCCTTCTAGACACCAAATTTGCACACTTTCAGAAGCATCTAGAATGTTAAGCACATGTCAGTTTAATACACTCATTATCATAACTGGCTCTAGGCCCAGAGCTCTGAAACCCTGAACAAAAGGAGTCCCGGGGCTGAAGAGATGGTTCAGTGGTTAAGAGCACTTGCTGCTCTTCCAAAGACTCAGGTTCAAATCTCAGCACCCACCTGGCAGTTGAAATTATCTGTAATGGCTGGGCGCAGTGGCGCACACCTTTAATCCCAGCGCTTGGGAGGCAGAGGCAGGCGGATCTCTATTGAATTCAAGGCCAGCCTGGTCTACAGAGTGAGTTCTAGGACAGCCTGGGCTACACAGAGAAACTCTGTCTCGAAAAAAAAAATTGTTTAAATAGTCGTCCTACCAGAGTGAAAAACAGCTAAAGCCATCCTCATTTCTTCCTGTCCCAGGGCAGTTTTGAACGACCATGTCTACTGTCACCCCTTACTGTGTCTACTGCTTGCTTTTGAGACAGGGTCTACATATTAATGCACTGTAGAGCTGGTTCTCCTTTCAGCTATATTAAACTTTATTACGATTGTTGACACGACATTGATATTTCTATTTTTGTTACCATTTTAAACTGCAGCATAGTTGGAGTTTACTGATTTGGGAGATTGAGACATATCTTATGACTCAATAACTTCATTCTCTGTAATGGGAGTTAGATCAGTATAAATTAGATTAGTGGATATCTAGGGGCATCTGATACAGTCTATTAAAAGGGGCATGAGGATCAGCCTGGCACCTGTGGGCCCTTGGCATGGAAACATATGGACTAAAAACAGGGTTTATGGCCTGGCATTGTTTTCAGCTGCTTTCAGCCTTACGAAGTGGGAGGAGCCCACGTTAGCCTGAAAACAGGAGAGACCCTATCTATGGACGAAGTGGGCACAACCCAAGTTCCCATGCTGGAGACGAGATGCAAGACAGCTTGTATCATCTGATGGAGAAAACGTGGGCAGACTGAGAAGCTGATCTCAAGCAGACCTGTAAAAATACAGCCAGTTCTCCCCGAGGCACAAAGAAGCTGGTGAGCAGAGAAGGGCTCAGCAAAGCAGCAAAAATCCAAGGACTAAATCCCATGACCCAGCTTTTGCCCTGAGGAGTTCAACCAGTTCAAACAGCAGCCTGAGTACAACTGTGGCCAGCCTCAAAGACTATGGCAGAGCGGCTAAGAGGCTAACACAAACTGACCAAGTTGGTGTGCGAGCAGATGAGGCTCCAGAGAGAAGAAAGCCTCAAGCCTCATTTAGAGTAAAGCTGCCACAGCAATGCAATAGCCAAGTTAGCCTAAAGGACCTACGTCCAAGGAGTTCCCAGGGAAAGAGTGTCGACCAAGTGCTCTAAAGGATCTACTCCTGAGGTGTTCCTGGTGACTGAGGACCTGCCCCAGAGACTGTATCTTTCTAAAAGGTTAGGGTTACTTGTTAGATAATAGGTGTTTGTAGTTATTAATAGGGTTAGTTGTTATGTAATGGGGGTTTATAGTTATTCTTCGGGCTAGTTGTTAGGTAATAAGTATTTATATTTGTTATAAGTGCCTACAGTTATTAATAAATATATTTGTTATTAAAAGTTTTGACTTCAATTTTCTATTCCTCCAAGAGAAATAAAAACATGTTGATAAAATTGTGGATAAAAATGTTCATGGTGGAGAGTAGTTCATAAGGAGGGTAGAGATGGAGCTGGGCAAGGCCAGGAACTCAATCCCTAGCTCTGCCAGGGATAAAAGGAAAGAAGGAAGGAAGGGAGGAAGGAAGGAAAGGAGGAAGGGAGGGAAGAAGGAAGGGAAAAGAACAGGAAAAAGAAGGGGTGGAAGGGATGAAACAGGCTTTATTTATAATAGCCAAACCTAAACACAGTGCCCATCAGCAAAGAGTGTAGGGAGCAAGGACATGACCAAAAACAGTGTGAATCTATTTCAAAGCAGACTACAGCATGTAATGCTATCTACATGAGACTTTTACTTTAAAGACGTATCTTTAATTGTATTATGCATATGTGTCTGTGTGAGTGCATGCAAGTACCTACAGAGGCCACAAGAGGGCACTGATCCTGGAACTGCGGTAAACTGGCTGATGTGCCTGCTGGGAACTGAACTGACAAGTAAGGACACAGTGGAGGGAATGGGGGTTGGATTTTACCAAAGTATATTGCATACATGTATGAATATTCATTTTTAAATTCACAACAATATGATTAAAAAATATTGTCCCAAAATCATAACTTCTTAATCAGGTGGCAAATTTAGCCAACGCGGTGGTGCGGCCTTTAGCCCCATCACCTGGGAGGCAGAGGCAGAGGGATCACTGTGAGTGAGGCCAGCCTGGTCTACATAGAGAGCTCCAGGACAGCAGGGCTATGAAGAGAAATACTATCTCAATAACCCCCTCCAAAAAAAAACCAGTTTGCTATTTCAACGACTCAGACAACTTAAAAATAGGATGTTTTTGAGGCACCTTGTACAAGTGACAAAGCCCATTCTGTACCTGAGTCTGTGGCTTCACATCTTGCGTTCTTCCTTTTGCCAGGAGACAACCTCACTTTCTTCTGGGTTTTCTACCAAAAACCAAAACAAACAGTATAGCTTTTTAATTTAGGAAAAATTCTTTTCCTTGAAATTTAAAGAAGACAACATCATCAAACCATTAACTGATTTTAGCTACAGTTCTTTTTTGTTGTTGTTTTGTTTTTCAGGACAGGGTTTCTTTGTGCAGCCCTGGCTGTCCTGGAACTCACTCTGTGGAATAGGCTGGCCTTGAACTCATACAGATTTGCCTGCCTGTCTCCCAAGTGCTAGGATTAAAGGCGTGTGCCACAGTTCTTATTTAACTCCTAGGGAAGGTTGAAGAGCAGTCTTAGGCCAAAAAGGCCCCAGTACATGAAGCAACACACAGCACAAGGGGGCAGTAAAATTCAACTTACTTCTGTGGGCGTGCCAAGGAGAACATGCCTCAGAGAGAGGACAGCAACGAAACACGCTGAGAAACACTCCCTGGCTGTCATGAAGCAGCTCAAGACCCACCTTCTTAATAAAGCTTAAAACCAACTTCTGATAGGATCCACCAGAAAGACCTGCAGGGTTGTGCTAAGATCTCCAAGATGACTGGCAGGCAGAATTCCCTCCCTCTTAAATGTGGGTAGCACAGGGCAGGATCGGCTCCCTGGACCATGTGTGCCGTAACCTGCAGTAATTAAATTCTATCAACAGCTTGAAAACTCGGTAAGGATAAATTCAACTCTCCCTGAAATGTCAGTCCTGGACAGACCTTGATTTCAACCCTGAGCAAAGAAGCCAACTAAACTGAAGCTGGACTCTAGACCTACTGTGAAAATGTGAAATGATAAATGTATATGTGTTTAAGTAACTAACTTTGAGGTAAATAGTTATGAAGCAGTTATAAACAAATAGAGAGGTTGAATCCCACTAAGTTAGACACTGGGAAAATGTCTCAGGTTTCTATGCTCACCCTAACAAAGGACAAAAGCAAGCCTGTAACATCAAAATATCAGGCAAGAGTCAGGCTGTCTGCTGGGATAGCAGTTAACGTAACTCATAGAAGGACGGGCCGCAGAGCTCAACATCTCTTAACAGCATGGACTATAATTTAAAGTTTTAGACTAAAACTGACACACAAGAAAATGTGACCCAGAGTCAAGACAAAAGCAGACCGAAGAGAAATTGACCCACGGATGATCCAGGCAATGGTTTAGGAAACAAAAGCAGCTGTCATGGTGTTAGGAAGGGAAGGTCAGCCTTAACAGAGAACCTCCCCGTGGGACAGTGAGGGTATCAAGACACAGGCCGCACACTTCCCACCACCCCACCCCACCCTCAGCAAGGTCTGCGGGCAAAATGTTCTTGTCTATTCCAGCTTCTGCTGGCTGTGACTGGTGTCACGGCTGTTTCATCCATCTTCATATGACCCTCTGTGTCCAATCTTTATCTCTCTTAGAAGAACCTATGATGACATTTGTGGCTACCCATATAATGCACAATTGGGTATATCTTTGGCTAACCACATAAGCAGACCGTGAACAGGTCTCTGGTGTATAAATAAACCATTCCACCTGGGCTTAAATCTAGATATAAAAGGCAACTTATAAAAGAAAGCATTTAACTGAGGGCTGGCTTACAGTTTCAGAGGGTGAGCCCAGGACCATCTGGCAGGGACCATGCCAGGCAAGCAGGCATGGTGCTGGAGCAGTAGCTGAGAACTGACATCTGATCCGCAGGTACAGAGCAGAAAGACAGAGGGAGAGTGGGTCTGGTGTGAGCCCACTCAGTGACACATCTCCTGAAACAAAGCCACACCTCCTAACCCTTCCTAAGCAGTTCCACCAACTGGAGATCAAACTTTAAAATACATGAGCCTATGAGGGCCATTCTCATTCAAAGCAGCACATCAGCACTCAGAATATAGACATATGGAGATCTTAAGTGTGAGGTCATCCCTGGTTACACAGCAAGTCTAAGAACAGCATGGGCTACAGGAGACCCTGTCTCAAAAACAAAGCAAGGCTGGGTGTGGTGGTGCACACCTTTAATCCCAGCACTAGGGAGGCAGAGGCAGGTGGATCTCTGTGAGTTCAAGGCCAATCTGGTCTAGAGTGAGTTCCAGGATAGCCAGGGCTACACAGGGAAACCTTGTCTCAAAAAAAACAAAACAAAACAAAAAGCCAAACCAAACAACCAAAAAAACCCAAAGCAAACAAAAGAGGCTGTGGACATAGTTTAGTTGTAGAGAACTTGCCTAACATGTACACAGCCTGGGTTCATTCCCCATTACATATGCCGGGCAAGGTGGCTGAACTCTGTAATGCTGGTACTCACACTCAGGAAGCAGGAGGAGGAAGATCAGCCTTTCAGGGTCATTCTTGACTACGTAAAGAGTTCAATGTTGCCCTGGGCTATCTGAGACCATTTTAAAGTAGGCATACCACCCCCATCAACACAAACAACAAAACAATACATTAAAAGAAATGCTCAGTGAGTTTTAAAACAGTAATAACAATATTCCCACTATATAAGTCAGAAACGACAGAAGTGTTAAACAGCATCAGCGTCCCAGGGCCCGGAGAGACAGATCAGAGCACTGGCTGCTCTTCCAGAGGACCCACATGGTGGCTCACATCTGTCTGTAACCCCAGTTCCAAGGGATCCCACGCCCTCTCGTGGCCTCTGTGAGTCCCAGGCATGTGTGCGGCGTATAGATATGCATGCAGGCAAAACACACCCACACATTTAATAGTCGAGAAGAGTGAGAATCAGACGGAAACGTTGTTCACTTTGTGAACAGTGACTACAGTTCTCATGACAGAAAAGTGTGAGAAGCTCAGCAAGCCGTATCCAAGCTACACCCAGTGTGATAACCAAAGCTTGTCACACACAGTCCACAAGTGAAACGAGACAGAGGGAAAGCCCAGTGACAGCAGGGACAGGGGCACTGTAAGCACATGGACAATGACAAAACTTCCAGCAGCACCAAGAGAAACTGGAGGCCTGCAGGGACACACCTGAAGAGCTGGAGGAAAACTTGTAAACTCAGAATTCTGTGCCTGGACGAATGTCCTTGAAAAGCAGACGTAGGTCACAGGCTCCTCAGCAAAGTCTGCAGGACAACAGTGAGGTGCTCTCCAGGGAAAGGAGTCAGGCAGGAAGTGGACAGGAGAATTGGAAAGGAAACAAAACACAACAGGATCTTTCTCCAGTTTCTTAAAAAGGCAACAGTTGCAAACTAAAATGGCAACCCAGTAAGGTTAGAGTAATAATATAGAGAAAATAAGCAGAACCAAAATTCAGAGAAGACGGGATGGAGAACAGGATTTTTTGTTTTGTTTTTTGACACAGAATTTTCTCTGTGTATCCCTGGCTGTCCAGGAACTCACTCTGTAGACCAGGTTGGCCTTGAACTCACAGAGATCTGCCTGCCTCTGCCTCCCAAGTGCTGAGATTAAAGGTATGCGCCACCATGCCCAGCCAGTTTCAAACTGCCATGCGGGTGCTGGGATTTGAACCCAGCTCCTTTGGAAGAGCAGCCAGTGATCTTAACCGCTGAGTCATCTCTCCAGCCCAGGAACAGGAATTTTAACACTGTTACATTGTTACTTTTCCCTGAGAAGTAGCTTTCAGATAGAAAGTGGGAGGGGATTTATACATACACACACACACACTACATACGTATGTAATACACACATACGATATATATATACATACACACACAAAATACACACACATACATACATACACACATATGATACAATACATACGTACATACACACAATATATATACATGCATACATACACACAATACACATATACATACATACATACATACATACATACATACATACATACATACATACATGTATACACTCACAACACATACACACACACACAAAATTATGTCCCTAACATAATTCTAAACAGACTTTGCTAATTTAAAGATGTATCATTTTAATTCAGGGGCAACCACATTAAAAATAAATAGAAACACAGCTAATTCACAGAAAAGAGAACTGAATACCCAAAATATTCAGTTACCTCAGAATTACCAACAGACAAACAACCCCCCCCCCCAGGATGGTAAGATAGTCTACTTGAGCCTAAATATACTTAAAAGTATATACACAATAGAGGCATCTTTAGATGTCTTTATTAGGTAACACAAGAACAAAACCAAGAAGGGACAGATGAAAATAAATAGTAGACTTACGCCTAATTATATCAACAGTTATTATATAAAAAGTAATTTAACCAAAGAATCCGGTCACGGGCAGAGATTGTCAGAGTGGATAAGAAAATGCTGTGTATGAGAAGAGACTTGGGGGAGGAGTGAAGATCTTGTTTAGAGTTAAAGACACCAAGTTTGTTTAGGAGGAATAGGCTTTGAAAGGCGCACAGCCTGAGAACAACATTCAGTAAGAGTAAACATTACTTAACGTGGCTAAAAGGGTGTATTTCAAGTGTCTCACCACATGTGTTAGGAACATTTTTGTTGCTGTGATAAAACAACATGACCAAGGCAATTTATAGAAGTGTTATTTTGGGCTTACAGTTCCAGAGGGTCAGGATTCATAATGGTGAGGGCAGCAGACATGGCGGCTGGAGCTGGAAACTGATATCTCACACCACAATCAGAACACAGACAGTGCACAGGAAACTGGAAACTATGCATGGCTTTTGAAAACTTCAAAGCCTGCCTGGGTGACATATTCCCTCCAGTAAGGCCACACCCATTAAGCCCATCCAAACTGTGTCACCAACTGAGGAGCAAGTATTCAGATGCCCGAGGATATGGTGGGCATCTCATTCAAACTACCACATCACAGAAAAAGGGCAGCTAAGGTAATGGATAATTAGCTTGAGCTTATCAGTTCACATAAAGCATCACATTGCATCCCATGGAGACACCAAATTACAATCTGCTGATTTGAAATGGTAACAGTACTAATTAAAAGTCTTCAGGGAAGAAACAGCTTAAATCCTCAAGGAGGTAGAGCAGCACATGCCTGCAGTCCTGGCTACTCGGGAGGCCAGGCAGGACACCGTCCCTGGTGCCCACAAGCTCGAGAGCAGCATGGGTACCATAATAAGACCTGATCTCAAAACTCCAAATTCAAAGAACTAAATAAAATCTATAAAATTGTGATGCTAAAGAAAAATGAAAACAAGAAAACCAACCCTATCACCTTTGCAGCTGACAGAGCAAATGGACCACCACCCCCTTCACCAAAACACCAGCAAAAACACAGTAAGAAGACACATCTGAACTCTACCGTCAATCAACCACGCTTCACCTGACAAGTAGAAATACCATCCTCAACAGCAAAGTCAGGCACACACGGGGTACTTACTGTGAAAGACCCCGAGGTAGAGTAACCTACAAACTTGTGTCAAGAAGAGAAACAGCAGGTTCATGGGAAGGAGCTGACACAAACTTACCCTTCAGAGTGAGCTTTTAGAAGAGCAGGCCTCTTCTTCACCAAACCACAAGGATGTCTCCTCATCTATGTTCACAGCAGCCTTATTTGTAATAGCTAGAAACTGGAAACAACCCAGATGTCCCTCAACTGAGGTATGGATAAAAAAACTGTGGTACATCTACACAGTGGAATACTACTCAGCCATCAGAAACAAGGAAATCATGCAATTTGCAGCCAAATGGATGAACTAGAAACGTTCATCCTGAGTGAGCTAACCCAGACTCAGAAGGATGCACATGGCATCTATTCACTTATAATTGGATTTTAACCATATAGTACAGGATAACTATCCTACAACCAACACACCTTGACCAGGAACATAGACTTTGTTACCTATTAATGGGACACTTTGCCCTAAGAGAGTTGCCATATAAGCCCCCAGTGCAAGAGGAAGCTTTTTAGCCTTCATATGACTGTTGAACTGAAGGGGGCTGATATGTAGGGGCAGCCCACTCTGGAGGAGTAGGATAAGTGGGAGAAGGGGGAGAAGGTTAGAGGGTGGGAGGATGGGACCGGGAGGGGTGAGGGGACTGGGATGGATGAGGGGACTGGGATGGAGATGTAACTTGAAGTAATAAACAAAAAAAGCAAAACAATCGGGGCGTGGTGGCGCACGCCTTTAATCCCAGCACTCAGGAGGCAGAGGCAGGCAGATCTCTATGAGTTCAAGGCCAACCTGGGTCTACAGAGTGAGTCCAGGACAATCAGGGCTACACAGAGGAAACCCTATCTCAAAAAAACAAAAAAACAACACAACAAAAAAAAAAAGAAGAGCAGGCTTCGCAGTCATGATCAGCACTAAGGAGGACCACAGCAGAGGAGGCAGCCTGATGGGTCATGACGGGGAGAGAGTCTCTGCTTGCTTCAAATCCCCAGGAGAGAGAGCCACTATGGAGACCATGACAGGGGCCATGAAGGGAGTGACAGACTCTTAAGTTTCCGAAAAGAAAAAGGGTTTGTGGCTCTTACAAGTTTCCATGGGGATGAGCAAGTTTCACATTATGGCCTGGCCTGGCCTTTGTGTCCAAGAACCATGGAGGCAGCACTACTCAGGGCTATAACTGACCCTGCAGCTGTAAGGGAAGGGGTTACAAGGACACAGCATGGCTTCTGACCAACTCTGTCCCAGAGCTCTCTCTGCACAGAGCTGCGGGAAGCATGGCCTGACCTCTGGGAAAGAGAGAAAAGTAGCCAGAGAGTCTGTCTACACCCTGATAATATGCATCTGCTTATGCAAAAAATGCTAATAAAAGAAAATATTTTATTTTGTCTACGCATGCGGAAGGTAACCCTGGAAGACTGTATAAGAAATAATCCATAAGGTCACCCAACTGTGCTTAGTGGTTGGGAAGGAAGGAGAGGCAGGAGGAGCAAGGACATTACTGTACTTGAAAATGATTTCAAAGATAAGAATGAATTATTTATGTAAAATATCCAACCAAGTGAATTAATAAAACAACATATAAGAATATGAACTAAAATATGCCATACTTCAATTACCTTGAAAACAAATATGACCCATAGTATTTTTTTCTAAGGAAATGAATCAAAGGTATATACAAAGATTTTGCTACAGAGAAATCCATCACTGAGCAGGTTGAACTTACACATTTAGTAAGACACACATACACACCCCTAACAATTAACAAAAAAGAGGCCATGTATTTGAAAAAGAACAATGGGGGTGTATGGGAAGATTTGGAGGGAGGAAAGGAAAGAGAAAAATGATGTGATTATATTACAATCTCAAAAATAAAAGAAATAATTAAAAAGAGAGAAACTCATGCCGGGCGGTGGTGGCGCACGCCTTTAATCCCAGCACTTGGGAGGCAGAGGCAGGCGGATCTTTGTGAGTTCGAGGCCAGCCTGGTCTACAAAGTGAGTCCAGGACAGCCAAGGATACACAGAGAAACCCTGTCTCGAAAAAAAAACCAAAAAAAAAAGAGAGAAACTCATCAAAGCACCAAAATTGTCGTTTTCACCAACAGATGCAATGGGTACCCATGAACGGGTGTGAGCACTGCTTAAAATGATGCTGTGACAGTCTTAGTGACCGCAGGTGGACAGGAGAGCCCGGGAAGAACTGCGGACTGCACACCAGGACAGATGCTGCTCTGGGTTATGGAACTGTAGATAAGTTTATCTTCCTCTCTAGGTCTTCTAGGTTTTCTAAAAGAAATGTTGCTTTCTGTAATAAAAGCTCTCAACTTACTTTTAAACTCAGAAGAAATATTTTATTTCCTCCTTAATCTTTTTAACGGACTCTTTTCTCGCCGAGGGGCAGAGGGCAAACCCTGCTCACCGGTTGTCTTTGTGTTGCTGGCGTCTCCTCTACAGCAGAGGGCTGAGAGCTGAGGGGTCTTGTCCTCCTGGGAGTGACCGGCTCTGCAGGCTTCTCAGGGGGAGCTGAAGATGCTGTAGGGGGAGAGGCCTGGTCCCCTGGAACACCTATCCTCTCTGCCGGCCTTGTTCTCCTCCTAACGTCATCTTCAGAGCTGTCAGACTCACTGCTGATGGGCTCAAGCTTTCTCCTTGGCTACGAAGGAAACAACAGCACTGCTAGTTTAGAAAACTCAAATCTTACGATTCTTTAATGTCAGGGAACTAGGCAATTCCCATTATAAGCATCAGAACCGAACATCACATCTAGAAAACAGCATGATTAGAGAAGGCCACCTAATTCTCCCTGCCTTTGTAAACCAGAAACTAAAGATACTACGAGAATGCTACAGAAACTGACTGGGTAAATAGAGATTTGAGAAATATCTGAATATAAACATACTTTTCCTGGGCAATCTGACAGCTCAGCAGGGAAAAGCACTTGCCAGCAAGACTGATGGTCTTGAGTTCAATTCCTCAGACCCATAAGGTGGAAGTGAAGAATGGGCTCCCACAAGCTGTCCAATGACCTACAAACACACTGCATCATGTACTTGACCCCCCCCACACACACAAGTAAATATAATTTACTTTTTAAACTTCCTTTATTATTATTTTTTTTTAACTTCCTTTATTATAAAAGAAATTTCTGTGACATTTCTGCATGAAAAACTACAACTACAGGACATTTTCCTGGATTAGCATTACTCAAGTAAGACTTCGCAAAGTGCCTTACGAGTTAAGACAGAAGGAGGAACACTCCCACATACCTTTTTCGCACTGACCTTCCCAGACTTGTCTCCACTTGCTTCACTTTCGGAAAGTCTCAAACTGCAAACAACATGCCATCAGAATCTTGTATGTAATGTTTTCTATACATTGCTTCAGCATGAAGACAGCTGAATGTAATTTTCCTACCTGCCATGGGCAGGTCTGTCAGCTTTCTAGATTACTGGCCATTTCCCCTCTCGTCTTACATCCGCTTCTCCTAGGCAATGGTCCGATGTGGTCAGTCTGAGAACCGCACTTCATCCAAGTCACTGGTCCCAGCACTGTGGCTCATCACTGCCCCATCACTGGGACGATGCCTGCTGCATCTACAACATGTGCTAACCGGGTCCCTTGGGTAGGCTGACACAGGCAGACTGCTACGTGGAAGACTTAGTAGCAACACCTAAAGCTAGAAGCATCCGGGCCAACAGAGATGGCCTCCGATGCTAGGCCTCTCCATGACAGGCCAGCTAAGGAGGCTGGGGAGGGAGGGAGAGATCCAAGAACAAAACAGCTGAACGCCTTAGGGAGATGGTGCCAACTGTCACTGAGGCCTCCTGGAACATGCCAAACTCTCCCCATGGCTTCTCCTGCCCTTTTTTGGACTTATATGCAAACCCTGTCTTACTTTCCTAAGACCTTCCTTTGATGGCAGCACCTACTGACCACAAAGCAATCCCAGACCTGACCAGATCGTAACTCTTCCCCAGCAGCACCACCAAAATTTACTGTTGTGCGTTCAAATATGCCTCAAACCCATCCACTTCCCTGAGACAGCCACATACTGTTTCCACCCCAACCATGAAAGCATGTTGCAAACCTGTCTCTCAAATGCCCCGCTCCCTCCCCCCCCACATAAAAAGCTGGCTATAAACCCAGCGCTGACTGGGGTAGAGACAGAGGGTCCTGGGGACCCCTGGCCAGCCAGTCTGGCTGAATTCATGAGGTCCAGGTTCAGTAAGAGACTATGTC
Source organism: Lophiomys imhausi (assembly GCA_907164525.1). Taxonomy (NCBI): domain Eukaryota; kingdom Metazoa; phylum Chordata; class Mammalia; order Rodentia; family Muridae; genus Lophiomys; species Lophiomys imhausi. The sequence continues at coordinate 4,221,029 of CAJQZJ010015786.1, read as the reverse complement.
TCCTAAAAATAAGGTACGAAGTGATAGAGGAAGACACCCTGGGTCATCCTCTGGCCTCCATCCATCTCTCTCTTACACACACAGGGCGTTTAATAACTTACAACTTAATAAACATATAACTTTCACATATATAAGTAATAGAACAGATAAAATGGAAGACCCTGTTTATAGTAATTACCAAACAAAAATATTGATAAATAACCTTGTAATGAACCCAAGAAAGATTTTAACTCTAAATAATAATGTAATTAATAACTTAGGACATTACTAAAGGATACAGACCCCTTGAGCTCATGAACAGACATTGGCTCGTCAACACAGACACCTTTTCCCTCTAGATTCACTTACAACCGTAATCCAACCAAAGAGACATCATAAGATAACTGGGTGCCAATTGTAATTATGGTAAGTAATAACAATTATAGAAAATTATGTTTCTATACACCAGTTTTTTGAGGAAAATCATAACAAGCTGGCTCAAAAGATCCTGAAATGACTTTAGTTTTCTTAGCTTTTATAAACACAACCGCTTAAGGGATAGCAATGGCTCCTCGGCGGTTACCAGCACTTGCTCTTCCTGAAGACCTGAGTTCAGCTCGAAGCTCTCATGCCAGGTGACTTACAACCACCCGTAACTCTGGCTCCAGGAAAACCAACAGCTTTGGATTCCTCGAGCACCTTCCATCACTTGCACACAGCCACACACATAATTTAAAATAATACAAGTAATTCTAACCCTCCCAAAACAAACAAACACACACACCGAAGAGCACAGCTGCTTGGGATGGAGCTGTCCTTGCCGCCCTTTTTTCCCCGGGGAGCAGCTGGAGAGGCGGAGGACTCGCAGTGTTTGGACAGCTCCTCTTCTGCGTAGATAGCAGTGCTGTGCAGAGGAGGGTCTGAAAAAATAAAATATAAAAACAGAAAAACAAAAACAAGCATATTGAAAGCTGGCTGTCTGGGGAATTAAGTTATATTCTTCCCCGACGGCAAGACACAAGGCAATCTCTGTTTATATGGCCGACAAAGTAAAGTTAGCTACACAGGCTAGTTCCAAACATCCTTTATCTCATGCCAGAGTAATAGAAAACCTAACTGTCAATAAAAACATGTTTTCAGGGGCTGGAGAGATGGCTCCTGGTTGAGGATGCTTGCTGTTGTTAAGTACCTGGGCTTGATTCCCAGCACCCCCATGGCAGCTAACCATCTTCTGTAACTCTGATTCCAGGACATCCAATGCCATCTTCTGGCCTCTACAGCCACCAAGCACGCACATGGTACAGACATATAAGCAAGCAAAATGCTCATACACACAAAACAAAATAATCTAAACAGAAATTTTAGAATTGTATTTTCAATTATCTGTATTCTCAGGCATACTAGTATGTATGTAGAAAAGTTTTCACAGCACAGATGGACATGTATAGGAACCCTGATGTGGGCTTTCCTCTTCGCCATACACTATCATATCTGGGAGGCCACTGCATTAGTTTTTAACTGCTCGGACTTACAGTGTGCCCCATTCCGACTTCATTAGCACAAATGGCCAAGCATGTAGAGGGCATCGGAAGGGAGTATGAATGTCCCTACAGGAAAGGTGCCTGTCCTCTCTCACGTCCTGTCCTGTCACAGTCACCTGGGCTGCAGAGACTTTCCAGTACAGCGAAGAGTGAGCCTGAGTGAGGAGGTAGACGACCACATGGACAGACAGGGAAAGGGGATGGTACGGCTGCTCCTATGTGCTCAAGAAAAACAGTGACAGGATGCTGCACTGGCAGGAGGGGGACTATGACAGGGACGGAAAATCTGAATGGCCAAAAGAGGTGACCAGTCCCAACAGACTTAAACTGATACCAGAGGAGCTGGGAAGAGCCAAACAACCATTCCTTTCATGTTCAAATGTTAGCATGATGTACAAACTTAAAATCAACAGGAGCTTAAATACTAAACATGTCAATGGTGAGGTTTTAGGGTTGATAATATGTCCCATGATGCCCTCAACTAAGCAGTGGGTTTATTTATTCTATAGCTGGGGGAGGGAGGCCACCAGCAGACACATAAAGACAAATAAACCAATCGTGAATTTCCACAAGTAGTTAACTTTATCAACTTATAACAATAAAAGACAAAACAGTCCAAACACGGGCAGTCTCTGAAAAGACAGTTCCTCAGTAAAGAGTTACAACTGATCAAGGGCACATGAGAAGACACTTAACATCATTACGGAAATGCACACAACCGTGAGATACACTTCACATCCCTTAGATAACTGTAGCCAGGAAAAGAGAAAGAGAAATGAGGAAAGTGGGAAAAAGAGAATAAGAGAGAAAGAAAAGAAAGTCAAAACTAACCCGTCTAGATGAGCTCAGGGTAGCCGATCCACGCACACCAATGGTAAGACAAGGCAGCCAGTGTGGAGAGCAGCACTGGGGATTCTGCACAAACAGCCTACAGCTGTATAACCGCCATACACCCCAGGGATCCTGGTTGTGGGTACCTGCGCTCACCTGAGAGGAGGAGCTCAGAGACATCTTCCCACCAAATCCCCATCAGCAGATGAGCTCAACTTTCTGTTGTTGTGTTTTGAGACCAGGTTTCATGTAGCCAGGCTGTGTACTCAAGAGTGACTTTCAATCTGAGTGCCACCACATTCAGCTAAAATGAGGCTTACAAAGACATCCCCAAACCATATGCAAGACCGTGGGCCCCCAGACACAAAACACAGACGAGAGAAGTGAACCAAAAGGCAATGGCGTAAATGAAGTCAGCCAGTTACATGAGGACAAGTGTGCTGCACAGTTTTATGACAACGTAACACCAGTGAAAGTCATCTGAGAAGAGGAAGCTTCAATTAAGAAAATGAATACATAAGATCCAGCTGCAGGCAAGCCTGTGGGGCACTTTCTTAGTAATTCAGAGGGAAGGGCCCAGCCCATTGTGCGTGGGGCCGCTCCTGGGCTGGCGGTCCTGGGTTTTACGAGAAAGCAGACTGAGGAAGCCATGACCAGGAGGTCAGCAAGTAGCACCCCTCCATGGCCTCTGCATCAGCTCCTGCCTCCAAGTTTTGGTCCTGTTTGAGTTCCAGTTCTGACTTCCTTCGGTGAGGGTCAGTGATAAGGAAGTGTAAACCGAATAAACTCTTTCCTCCCCACGTTGGTCATGGTGTTGTGTCATAGCAATAGTAACCCTGACTAAGACGACATGCTCCTTCCTCTAACATGAGGATCCCGAATTGCCTAATTCACAGAGCAGTTGCCAGGGGCTGGCGTGAGAACAGGGAGCTGTGTAAAGGCTCCGGAGTCTGGGTTCAGGAAACTGAAAGGGGTCTGGAAATGGAGGTGGCTCACCATCACATCCAGCAATGTGAACGGACTTATCTGCCACACAACTGCTCATTTAAAACTCGTCTGGTCTACAGAGGAAGTTCCAAGACATCCAGTGCTAGAAAGAAACCCTGTCTCAAAAAAACAACATCAATCAATCAATAAATACATCTAGATAGATAGACAGACAGACAGAAAATAGCAAGTTTTATGTCATAGATCTAGTCTATATTCATACAACACCACAATGAGACATTATTTTATACTCACTAGGCTGGCTAGAACAAAAAAAGACAGAATGCTAACACCAGAGCTGCTACAGGCTCACCAGTTCTCCAGGGGTATGTCTCAAGAGAGCTGAACAGGTGTACACACACACACACATACACACACCTTGAACATGAATGTTCATAGCAGCACTTGATCAAGCAAAAAGAACCCAAAGCCAACTGAGCATTACTGATCCATAAAATTTACAGATGAAGTAAATGTGTGATCTGCTACAACATGACACTGAGTCACAGAAGCCGGCCAGAACAGGGCAGCCATTGTATGAGTCTACTTCCATGAACATCAGAAGGGACAAAGTCAAGTAAATTTATGGTGTCCAGGGATCAAAGGAAGGGGAAGGGAGCGGACTGCTCTCAGGAGGTTTCTCCTAGCCCAAAAATGTCCTGGAATCATAGAGATGACCGCACAACTCTTGTTAACTAAGCATTGTTTCCAAGTTGTGAATAGGGGCTTGGAACACTAACCGAAGGTTTCATAAGGCTCGTCTTCTTCCTCCATTTCTCCCAGAATGCTTGAGACAATGGAATCATTGGGGAAGTCAAACACATCCTCAGGCTTGTGCTTTCCACCAGCTTTCTAAAAGTGAATAAAACCAGTCACTGAAACGGCAGCCGTGAAGTGTACAACTCATCTCCTAAGGACCCTCCAGCTAGTTCTAGTCTGTGGAAACACTTGATGCCTTCTGAACCACAGACTCCTCGGATGATTGAAGGCAGGGATCAGAGAGTAGACATCAAGGCTCTGTAGGCCACTAGACTTCTGTACATACGGAAGCAGATGTTGACAAGACAGGAGAATGAACACAGCTATGTTTCAACAGAACTTGTCTTCTGGACACGGAAATCTCGTATCAATTTCACAGGTCATGAGACATTTTCATTCTAGGTCAACTTTTTTTTTTTTTTTTTGAGACAGAGGTTCACTGTGTATTCCAGGCTGGCCTTGAACTCAACTCACAGGAGTCCTCCTAAGTGCTAGGGTTATAAATAGGTATGAGCCATCATGCCCAGTTTATTTAAAACATTTAAAAATGAAAACAAAACAAAAACAAAACCCCAACATTCTTAGTTTACAAGGCTGTTCAAAAACCAATGGCAGGCTACATTTGGCCCACAGAGTATCAATTACCTAAATCCTTGATACAGGGGAAGCTATGATCCCCTCCCTAGAAAAAAAAGACTCATGCCCAACAGCTCGTAAGCAGTTGTGACTGCACACAGGGGTAGAGCCTCCTTCCTGCAGGGCAGGCACCAAGGCTTACAGTTCCATCTAGTTCAATACACAGATTAAATCCTAAATGCTGATGAAAGACCAAAATGAGAAAATCTCCTATGGTAGCTTACGAAGTACAAGAGGATATTGTTATTAACCGATAAGAAAGGCCTGGAAGATATAAAGGATATGCAATAACACTGGCAGACAAAACTACAAGCCTTGGGGAAAGTCCTATTAGGAGTGCTATCTGGAGAAATGCCAAGAAACAGCAGGAGGTTTTCCTTCAAGCCAAAGAAGCCTCCATCACATGCAAGGCAACTAACTACTTCCCAGAGGGAGGACCTGAAAGCCGAGAAAAATCATTCTAGACACCAATTTCCAACACGAAAGGCTGGAAAGGGATGAGCGAAGAGAAAGCCCCCCAGGGCACAGTAGACTTTAGCTCCTTAGCTACTCTGAGGAGTGGTCAACAAGAGAGCTGAGCAAGACTTCCCCGAAGGTATGCTGGGCATCTCATGGCAGTGAAGAAGCATTATCTAATCATCTAAGGCCGAAATGAGGGCAGCAGGCTCCCTGCCTAAGATGTAGAAAGCCAGCCAGAAGTCTCTGAAGGGCTGGCCCTAAGCTTGAGAAGCAAGCACCCTCATAATTCTAACTTGAAATGGCAAGGGATATTTTGGAATTAGCAATCAAGAGTGTTAAACAAATGCACTTGTCTTTAACATACATTTCCTGAAGAAAAATAAAACTATAATATGGACCAAGAGTAATACCATAAACCCACAATCAGCTGTTAAAAACTGTAGCCTGGAGAAATTGCTATAAGTGAAAAACGACAATACAGAACATCACACAACTTTTCATGATGTCAAATATCTGAATAAAATTAATGTCAAGCTAGGCTCAGAAAAGAAAAAATGGTTCTAAAATGTTAAGAAATTTCCTTTTCTCCATCATATTGGATAAAGTACGTTTTAAAGCTATTAACAACAAAAAGAAGAATTTGTTAAACCTAGTGGTAGTGGTGGTGGCATTTGGGAGACAGAGAGAGGCAGGTGGATCTCGGAGTTCAAGGCCAGCCTGGTCTACAGAGGGAGTTCAAGGACAGCCAGGGCTACACAGAGAAACCCTGTCTCAAACAAACAAACAGTTTGTCAAGAGAAGTCTACAAAAATGAGATTCCCAGAAAATGAGTTTTATTTTTAATTTTTAAATCACATTATCAAAGACTACTTACCTGCTTCCTGGAGTATGTTCCTTCCAAAGTGTTCTTTGAATACTTTGCACTATTAAAACACAGACAACAAAATTCAAAAAGGAAAATTAGAAAGCTTTTAGGCAACCGGGGAAAGGGCTACAAGCTGTGACCCTTCCGGGCACTACTTGCCAAATTATCTGCTTCAATGGTGCTCACCCAGCAGAGCTGGAGCTATGGGGACAAGTCATTTAGGAAGCAGAATCAGGGGTAGGGGCACTTAGCAGCTGTAAACCATCACTAGGTGGGAGCATGAAGGTTTGTCTCTGCATCTTCCTATGAGCTCCAATTAACGCTTTTGATAATCGTATATTTGTGCCAGATATATGATTTTCACAAGACATTCACTCTGCATGAGCAGCCCCACGTCTGCACTTTGTGACATGGGACATCATTACAGTGAGCCAGAAAAAGCCATTTGGAGCACTGGTTCTCAAATTTCGGGTGACTTCAGAGCCACCAAAGAGGTTGGCGGTAGAGTTGCAGGCCAATGGCACACTTGCCCAACACACATGGGGCCCCGGGTTTCATTTCCAGAACTGAAGGGGGTGTGGGGGGTCGCTGAACATTGCTGGCTTGCCTAGGTGGCTTGTTAAAACAAGTTGCCTGAAGGCACCACACTCCAGCACATGATACCCCAGTAACTCTGGGCTGGGACTGAGATTCCCCATTTCCAACCAATTCCCTACTTCAGTAGATTCTCAAGCATGTAGAGCTGTTGTTTAAAAAAAAAAAATCCCAGTCATTTGGTTTTACCAACGAAGACTCAGGAGCCAGATGCTGGGATGAAAACCTGCTATCTCAGACAGACAGAGAAAGCACCCAGCTGACGTTCCTATTCCACCAGCATCCCAGTCAAAAGCCCTAAGCTAAAAAGCCCAGAAGAACCTAGAGGAAGAAGCCTAGAAGGAGAAAACCTCTGAAGCAGTGAACCCAAAGGAACCCCAGAGGAACAAACCCTCTGAAGGAACCTGAAGGAACTCCAACCCCTTCTCCATGCTGTCTAAAATACCCTCCGCTCAGTGTCTCTCCTTTCTGTTTAATCCCTGTCAGCTGGTTTCTTGCTCCACCCCTTGACCCAGGGTTAACTTTATTTAATCCTGAGGACAGAAAGCTCTTAGATTAAAGGTGTGTTCTTAGAGGTGAGCCACACCATAACCATTTGTTTACAGTAAACAGAAAGCTCTAGGATTGAAGACTGAGTCATCCCACGATTGAAACAGATTTTTCAATTCACAAACTCGGGGTTCACAATGTGATCATATATTCTGCAACATAGAGCATTTGCTTTGTGATAACTACAGACTGCGATCCCTGGTTCAGAAAGCTTAAGTGACCTCTGAATGGTCCCACACAGTGGAAGTAGGTATGACAACCAGACCACATAAACTGCTTAGGCTGAGCTCTTTCCACCTGACTCTTGTCTGTGCTCCAAAAACACAAGGAAATTTCCTTCCAGCTGGGGCTGGAGTCCTGGAGCAGCTTCCGAGCAAAGGAAATAAGAGAACTATTTATATAATCTCTGTTACATGCACCTGTGTGTTTTAGGAGTGAAGGACGAACAGATTTCACGAGTCAAACCTCAAGCTGTTGAAACAACAAAAAAAACCACTGGCTTAGCAAATCAAGTTTTAAGCTCCTTTCCCTTGCCCAACGGTGATGGCTACTAGTGTTTAATCCCAGCACTTGGGAGGCAGACACAGGGGGATCTATGTGCTTGTGGCCAGCTTGGTCTACAGAGTGAGCTCCAGGACAACTAGGGCTACACAGAGAAACCCTGTCTGAAAAAAACCAAACACATTAAAAGCATGTACCACCCGTTAAGACCCTTTCCCCTAGTTACTAAATCTCTTTTCTAATCTTCCTTCCCACTGCTCACCGAGTATGGAGTTCCCCAGCATCTGTGCCCTGTGACACCTACCAACACCACCTTCCACAAGCAATCTTCCTACAGAAGGCCTCCTACTCAGAGGGGGACCTTTCTACCCAGATCTCGGCCAGGATTTGGAATGCGCGGCAGACACACCCAGGTTCGAGCCAGGAGATGCTCGAACCAACCTTTCAGAGCAGCCCGGCAACCCCTTTTCAGATGCATTTCTCTTTACAATCAAAAGATGCCCGGTGCACCCTGAACGTCCTTTAGGCATTCAGGCCAGGGCAGCGGCTGCTTTGGTCCCTCGCTAGAGATTTGGTTTGGCTTCAGAGTCAGTGTTTTCTACTACGAAAACAGCTGGGTCTTGGGAATAAAAAGCAAGGACGACCAACCAGAAAAAGATCCGTGTTATGGACCTGATCGTCACACAAAGCGACGCTGCTATCTGAGTTCCTCCCCCACCCATCTTGACTCCGCGGACTCTTCCGCACAGCCCTAGGACCCGGGACTGTGGGAACCGAGGCCGGGTCGGCGATTCTCTGGGACAAGCTGAGCCCGTCCTGCGGGGCGGCAGCACTTACTCCGGGCCGCTCGAGTATGTCAAGCTTCTCCTCGCCGCCATCCCAACGCTCCCAACGCCCCGGGCGGCCAAAAGTCCCGCCGAGCCCGCCTTGCTCAGAACAGCCAATCAGCGCCCAGTCCTCCCCGTGCGCCGTCTCTTCCGGGGGCGTGCCCGGAGAGCGTCCTGGCCGGGAACATAACAAATCCAGGCCTGGATGTACGCACGCCCTGCAACGGAGCGGAGTCCGAAGCAATCGGCTTAGCTGCTCCGAAGCTGCCCCTCCCGCCAGAGACCCGCGCCTGTGTTTCCGAAAGTCAGAACTCCCTGGCCTCCTCGTGGGCGGAGAAATGACCCGGAGCTGGTGCGGGTGTGGGTGGACCCGAGCCAGCCGCCGGCGGATCTGAACTCCTGGGCTTCCGGGTGGCTTTTTTTTTTTTTTTTTTTTTTGGCCAGTTGATGGGACAATTGTCAAGTGCCCTGCGTTGAGAAATGTAGATGCTGCTTTTAGTTCCCTGTAGCAGCTAACTGTTGAACTTGGCATGCCATTTGTCCTCCCTTCCAAGATCTTCCTTTGTAAACCGGGAGTTCCCTTCTAGGTTAGTACTCGTGATTCTTTTAAAAAATGTCCTGTGGTGCCAAAGAATGAAAAATTAACTTAAATGGATCAAAGACGTAAGAAGTAAAACGGGGAAAGGCAGGAAAAACAAAAACAAAAGCAAAAAAAACACTGAGTCAAAACGTTGAGCTTGGTAATGATTTTTTTTTTAAGATTTATTTTATGTGTATAAATGTTTTGCATATTTGCGCGTCGCCTGCGTGGCCTGGTTCCTGTAGAGGTCAGTAGAGGTCAGAAGAGACCATCAGATATCCTGAAACTGAACTTAAAGATGATTGTGAGCTTGGGAATCGAACCCAGGTCTTCCGTAAGAGACTCCAAAGGGCTGTCATCTCCCCAGCACCACAATGATTTCTTGATTAACCTAAAGCATTAACTTTCTACATAATAAAGATTAACCTAAAGTGGTGATAAGAAGTGCTAGAGATGAGGGTAAAGGGAGAGATAGGTGGTTGTGCAAAAAGGTGGATGTATTTAACTTCACCAAACCATTCACTTAAAAATGAATAGAATGAAAAATTGGAATGTCCAATTTTGTTGTATATTTTATCACATTAAAAATACACATACAAGCTGGGCGTGGTGGCAGGTGGATCTCTGAGTTCCAGGCCAGCCTGGTCTACAAAGCAAGTCCGGGACAGCCAGGGCTATACAGTGACACCCTGTCTCGACAAACCAATATATATTTGCATACAAACCAGGCAGTGATAGTACACGCCTTTACTCTCAGCAGAAGGCAGATAATTTGTAAGTTCAAGGCCAGCCTGATCTACAGAGTGAGTTCCAGGACAGCGAGGTCTACACAGAAGAACCCTGTCTCAAAACAACAAAAAACAAAACAAAAACATACAAGAGAATATATAACTGTAAAGAAAACACTACTGGATTAGGACATAAAAAGTTATAGTTCTCAGGCTGGAGATAGGTTCAGCGGGTAAGAACACAGGCTAGTGCTCTTCCAAAGGTCCTGAGTTCAATTCCCAGCAACCACATGATGGCTCATAACCATCCATAATGTGATCTGATTCCCTCTTCTGGCTGCAGGTGTACATGCAGATAGAGCACTCATATACATTAAATAAACAAACAAATAAATTAAAAGCTTAAAAAAAAAAAGCTAAAGACAGGCGTGGTGGCGCATGCCTTTAATCACAGCACTTGGGAGGCAGAGGCAGGTGGATCACTGTGAGTTCGAGGTCAGCCTGGTCTACAAAGCAAGTCCAGAACAGCCAGAGCTACACAGAGAAACCCTGTCTCAAAAAACAAACAAAAAAAAAGTTATAGTTCTCAGACTTCCTTAAATGGTGCCTCTTTCCCAATAACTATCTTTTCATTTTAAAAAAATATTTTATGCTTTTCAGCCTTGATATGCCCTATTTATAATTACTGGATATTTCTATCTCTATAAATAACATTTGGTAAATTTTCTGCAAGTACCCTTACCAAAGCCATAATTTAAAAGTGTCTACATCTACCTTATAATTTTTATAATTGTTGCCTAATTGTTCTTATTGTTTTGTATTGTAGTTATTGTTATAAGAAAAGGAGCCTTTTATTGGACTAAAAGAGAGAGGTGTTGGGGAAGGAAGATACACCTTAAATAAAAAATAAATAAAAGGATAGGAGGAAGAGAAGGAAGAGGATAGGAGGGTGGGACTAGCAGGGGAGGAGGGAGTGGGCTATGACTGAGATGTAACTTGAAGAAATAGATGATGAAAAAAATAGTACTCAACTAGAAGTTGTTGGGTCAAAGATTTAAAAAAAAAAGTGTCCACATCTGCTCGTAGCTGTAGTTCATTGGCATTGCCTTTGGAATTCATTAAGTAACTATTCGTACCATTTACACTCTTGTGCTATGAAGATGTGTGTTATTTCCCTTCGATATTCCCAACAGTGCATCACTGCACATTCTTGCGAATGTCTTCCAGGGCACATGTCTGTGATTGTCTGGAGACAGAGGTGGTAGAGATCCGTAAGATAGAGGCATAGCTTTGCGTGATGCCAGCTGTTTTGTAAACTGTAGACTGTTTTATTCACCTCTTGGCTCCGCAGCATACTTTCTAGGTTTAAAGAGTTTTATATCACCTATCTACTGAGATGAAATGTTTTCGTTTATGATTTGCATTTCCCTCAAGCAAATCATCTACTCACTGCTTAAAAGTCATTCCTGTTTCCTCTTCAGTGAAAAGTGTGTCCACAGCTACCCAGAAACCATCTGGGTGACTACCATAGAAGGCCAAATCACCTTGAGGGTATTGAAGGAAGTTCCCCGTGAGTGAGTAGGAGCTTCTTGGAACAACTGAAAACTGGCACGATTTTGAGAGCAGAGGTAGCTCCATTTTCTGGGAAAGGGGGTATGGATAAACCTTTTGTGCTATGCAGTTAGGGAAAAAAAGAAATCACTCAGATGCTAAAACGGGGAAGATTGCTCCCTTAGGGGAAACAACCAAAACCCATCCCAAATAGGTTTAAGCCATTAAAGGGACTTCTGAGTCTGTGGTGCATGTCACACTGCTTTCTCGGTTTGATACAAAAGTTTGTGAGGTCACTGGCGCTCTGAGGACATTTTCTTGACTTCCTTGTCAACCCTATCCTCGGTCTGGGCTCTAAAACACCATCCCACACCACACCACCATCACCATCATCTCCACCTGGGTTGACTATGACCCAGGCATTGTTCTAAGAGTTTAGTTTCTATCAGCTCATTGAATACTCTGAGTAACCCTCTGGGGTGGGCATTATAACCCCATTTTACTTCCGTCGGCACCAGGGAACAGTTCCATCAATAGCTAATGGATCACCCTGCCTTTGCTTGACCGAGGGGTCTGGATCAAGTCTGTACCTGGCAGCAATGCTGTATCTTAGGTTTGAGTTCTGCCATTCATGCATTCCGTGTGAAAGCCTAGAACTCTCAGGAGGAGGCCTGACATGCATGTGCCTATCTATGTGTCTCAGGCTTTTTCACAGGGCCTGCCTGGATGCTACGCGAGCACTCTACAATGGTGTTACATCCCAGGCCCCCTTTTCCCTTTAAATTTGAGACATATTCTCATGAAGTTGCTCAGGCTGCCTTTGAACTTGTGATCTTCCTGCCTCAGCCCTTTGACTAGCTGGGATTATGGACTTGGGCCACCAGGCCAAGTCAGAACACTAACTGAAATGTTAGTTTTAAACAAACAACGTTTATGGGCACATAGACACATAAATATTAATAATCGCACTACCGAAAGCCAATTCTTATGGCTGAGGATATGTAATATACTCATTAATAATCACACAGATTCCCACAGGAACTGGGGTACTAGATGCTTTGGGGCAGACAATTTAAGCCCACTGCTCCCAAAGCAGGTCACAGGAAAGTTGACATTTCCATCTAAGCATCTGAACACCCGAGCTCACCTTTGCACCACTCTGTCTTGCTATATTTCTTTAACATCCGCAGAGTGCGGTGGATGTTGGTGAGGGAGAGGAGGAAGGACAAAGGGCAGGAAATCTAAGGAGATGTCTAGTGTAGTAGTAGCATGGTTAAAGCAGGACAAGTGTACAACGCAGACTCCTGGCTAGCTCCAGCTGACTGGTACTCGAGAGCAAGCATAGCAATTCAGCCTGGTCACACAACCTCCAAGTTTCTGTTGGCTGTCTGTGTTGGCGATGGAAACTCGAGGGCCTGCCTCAGCTTCTCAAGAGGTAAAGCCAGGGTACAGCCTAGCTTGGGGGTGGGAGGAGGAGAACAAGAGAGCTCACTCATCCCAAGGCATGAAAGAAAATGAGGCTGCCGCAAGGTGGCCAATCAACTGAAGGGTCAAGGGACAGAAGGGGCGCCACAGCCAGGGAAGATAAACCATGAGAAACATCTCATGGAGAGAATGGTGTACTGTGTTGTAGGGAGGCCGTGACCAGTGTTTTCTAGCTCAAGATGGCAGCTGTGTTGGGCTCTGCCTTTCCCACCACTGTCTGCCTTTTGCAAATGTTGGCTGAATTCGCCAGCCTCGAGTCACTGTAGTTGATAGGTAATGAATGAAAACTCATGTTCATGGGGTGGGGGAGGGAAATAAGAGCAGTAAAGGGCAGAAGACACAGAGGTGGAGACAGTGGTGTTGCCCCAGTCCATTGAAACCTGGAACAATGTGAGCAAGACTTAGTGACACCGGAGAATGGGTTACTATAGGACATGGCTTGTGGAGATTTAAATCATATATATCCACGTTTAGAAAATTGAAGAAAAAGCTATTGCTATTATAACACAAAGGAAAATAAGTGGAGTCTCCTAGTATGTGCTTGTTAATTCTAACGCTTGAGAGACCGAGGCAGAAGAATCGCAAGCCTTATGCCAGCCTGAACTCTATGGCAAGGGTGTCTCAAAAATAAAACCAGCCAGGCATGGTGGTTCATGCCTTTGATTCCAGCACTCAGGAGGCAGAGGCAGGTGGATCTCTTTGAGTTCAAGGCCAGCCTAGTCTACAGAGTGAGTTCCAGGACACCAGAGGAGCTATGTACTAAAATCCTATCGATAGGAAGGAAGGAAGGAAGGAAGGAAGGAAGGAAGGAAGGAAGGAAGG
>CAJQZJ010015786.1:4184713-4203530 GCA_907164525.1 Lophiomys imhausi | reverse complement strand
CAGCTGCCGGCACACCCACATCAAAAGTTCAGCATGGTGGTGTATGGGATAATATAGTGCTTTATAATCTTGGCATGTTTGTAATCTCGCAGATCTGGGTTGGTGGAGACTACCAGTAGATCTCCCGAACTTGCTGGCCAGCCATTCTAGCCTCCTCGGTGAGCCACAGGCCCACTGAGAGACTCTGTCTCAAGGTGGATGGTTCCTGAGGAAAACCACCTGAGTGTGACCTCTGGCCTCCACGTGCATGGGTATATAAGGGACACACATGTACACACACACACACACACACACACACACACACACACCTTTTCTATCAAGTTAAGGTGCAAAAGGGTTAAGAATCTAAAAGGAATATTCTAGATTGCTCTTCAGACCAAATATATACATAATATGGCAGGCCAATTTCATAATTACCCATGCTAAAAGAGAAGAAGTGTAATGGGTAGTATGTATTTTGGCACTTGTCTTGGAAATGTGTCAAGCAGATAGCCAAAGCAGGTTCTGGAAGATGACAGGTCCCTTTCTAGGGTCTCACACTCTGCAGGGGCCAGACTAACTTGGAGCCCAGGTTTCTAGTCCATGACAACCTGGAGCCCATATTGGAAGAACTGCCTCTGAACTGAGACCTAAAGAGCACTCCCCTGCAGCCGGACCCATACCTGAGGCCCCTTTCCATAGCAAATGAGGAAGGGGCTGCACTTTGAAGAGTAGAAAGGATGTTCCAAGTGGTTCAGATCTTTTGCCATCAGCAGCCAAGAGACTAAGGGAATGTCTTTCCTCCACTACCAGCTCTACCAGGGACCAACCTGGTGGGCTTCTCTACTCTGCTGTGAAAGGAACCAAAAGCCAAGGGCCCATGGGAGACAAAGAAATGTAATTCCAGAATCTGTGTCATTTACGTCCCTTCAGGTGACAGCATTACTAACCAAACTGAAAATGGGTGCACTGGGATGAAGGGGTCACTGTTCCCGAAGATCCACTAATTCAGAAAAGCACTGAGCTGTGACTAGAACATCAGGATGTTCCAGGCTCTGAGGCTTGCGCCTCAGAGAGGACAGCAAACAGGAGAGATGGGTACAGAGAGGTCTTCTTGATGGGCATCTCCATTCTGGACTAATTAGCCAATCTCTTCCCGTCTTACTTTATCATGCATAATTGGAATTCATCCTTAACTGATAAATAACAGCACCCAGATGCAGCTCAATCTTCCTACCCAATCAACTTACACCTGATATATGTTGCCTCACCCACCACAGATGAGTTTTACCAGTCCCTTTCTCCACTTAACCAGGGTTCTAGTCCAGTCTTCTCCCCAGAAAACTGACTTTCCTCCTTCCTACAGCATCACGTCTTCTCTTTCTTGAGTCATTCTCACCAATGCCATTATCTTGTAGTCCAATGGTTCTCAGCCTTCCTAATGCTGTGACTCTTTAATACAGTTCCTCAGCTGAGCGGTGGCGGGAGGCAGAGGCAGGTGGATCTCTGTGAGTTCCAGGCCAGCCTGGTGTACAAATCAAGTCCAGGACAGGCAGAGCTACACAGAAATCTTGACTCAAAAAACAACAAACAACTAAAGCAAAATAAAACTACAGTTCCTCATGTTGTAGTGACCCCAATCATAAAACTATTTCGTTGCCACTTCAGAACTGTAATTTTGCTAGGGTGGTGAATCGTAGTGTAAATTTCTGATATGCAGGACATCTGATATGCAACCCCTGTGAAAGGGTCATTCAACCCCCAAAGAGGTCAAGACCCACAGGCTGAGAAGCACAGATCTTGTAGCTCCCACCTGAAGGCCAGCTGTCACGTGCATGCAGAATGGGTCTTTTTGCCTGCATGGTTGTGTTCAGCTGCCATCTGTTTATCTGATGTTCGTCACAGAAAAAAAAAAGACATCTGTTCTTCCTGCTGTGAGATTGAGCCTTAACTCACCCCACAGGGCTCTGCCCTCCCTATTGTACTCCCCAGCAAGCTTTGGCCAGAGCCCCTGGCATTTTTTTTCTGTGTCCCTACCTTGTTCTGCCTTTCAACAGTGTAGGAAGAACTGATCCCTCATCTCTCTGAGGGTTACTCTCTTGGCTTCCAGGACACACATCCTCTTCCACTCTCCTCCACCACAGGCGGTCCTCTACTTCCTGTTTCCTTCCTTTGAAACACCAGGGGCTTCTCGGGTCAGTTAGAGACCCTCTCCATCATCCCCAGGGTCTCTGGGATTACTTACAGCTCTAACTGCCTGCTCCAGCGGTGACTGCCAGTCCCACAGCTGGCTACAGGCTCATCAGTATCCACTGTTTCGTAGGACCTTCAAGAGAGAATTCAAATCCAAGCCCAAAGTTACCTCCATCTAAATCTCAAAGGCCTTTTCACAGGGATCACATATCAGATATTTCCATTACGACTCATAGCAGTAACAAATTCAGTTTTGAAGTAGCAACGAAAATAATCTTACGGCTGGGGAGATCACCACAACATGAGGAACTGTATCAAAGGGTCACGGCCTTGGGAAGGTTGAGAATTGCTACGGTAATGACACTTAAAAGGGCAGATCAATACAAGTGTGTTTGCTCAGAGCCTATCCCAGTGCAAATTACTTCGTTGTTTTTTGTTTGTTTTTGTTTTGTCTTTTGCCAATTGCCTGCCTCTCTGAAGCATGTTGTGGGGAAGGATATTGGTAGGGAGGACTGCTGTCTCCATACAGGACAGAGCATCAGGCATTTATCAATGGCAAATACGTGATTACAGGTGGGTCCCTCACCTAATAGAACTTTAGGAGAGTAAATAAGAAAACAAAGAACACCGCATAGACAGCACGTTCCCAGTAGGCGTGGTATTACCATGCTCATAGTTACTGAGTCCCAGGAGATGTCATGAATCACAGCGTATCTGTAATCCATCTTTTTTTTTTAAGATTTATTTATTATGTATACAGTGTTCTGTCTGCAGGTATATCTGCAGGCCAGAAGAGGACACCGATTTCATTATGGATGGTTGTGAGTCACCATGTGGTTGCTGGGAATTGAACTCATGACCTCTGGAAGATCAGCCAGTGCTCTTAACCGCTGAGCCATCTCTCCAGCCCTGTAATCCATCTTTATGCATATTTTTTTAACCTCACATACAGTGGCTGCTACCATCAAGCTGTTGGCTCCCAATAGGTTTGGAGTGGACAAAATCCTGCATCATGTTTGATGTCATAAAACAGAACAAAAGTCAAGTGGTATTAGCTTGTGCATGACTCGGAAAATTTACTGTCTAGGATGCAAGGTCACTAGTCCTAAAGCTTAGAGGGGCAACTGCTGCCATCCAAAAGCCCACCCACATTTGCTCCTGAAGTTCATTGCTGAAGCATACAAGAAACAACAGCAACCTATTCTGAAAGGTTCAGTGGATGGGGCCAGACTGCCAGCTCCATCCAGTGTGGGACACTTTTTCTAATTATGTTTGCTTTAGTTCCACCTTTAACCTGGGAATAAAAGCAGAAACTGGCTAAAAAGATGAGCTAGTCTGAATTGTGGCAGCATTCCATACATTAGTCTACATGGATCGGAAGGTAGGGAGCAAGCCAAAATATTTACTAAATGCCAGCTATCCTTAAAAACAGACTGTCTTTGGGGGTTTAGATATTAAGGGTGGGTGTGTCCTGGCTGGCCTGGAGGGAGGGGCTGACTTGGGCAGCAGGGTGGCACGCTGGGCTCATCTTCCTTGCAGTGCAATGCTCTCTTTAGTTCTGGCTCCTGGCCCCTGGCTCAGTGGCTAGTAGAAGACCAGCTGTCCTGGTCTTAATTTGCAGTGAGTCTTTCAGAAAGAGAGAACTACCTTACGGTTAGGCAAAGACACCCTGAACTCACTCATCTCTCCAGTGGGCTTCTGAGGTGCAGCCTTAGTCTGTGGGAGGAAAGACCATCGTAGAGCCAGTGCCCCGCGCCAGTGCCCACCTCAACATCGCATCTTAGAATTAGAAGTGGTGCCCAGGACCGAGAGCTGGGATGGATAAAGAACCCCCCAAACCCCCAATTTTTAAAGTTAACTTTCTTATTCTGTGCCTGTGAGTGTTTGCCTGCATACTACTACATGTGCGCCTGGTATCCACAGAGGCCAGAAGGCAGAACTAGATCCCTGAAGTGGAGTTTCAGAGAGGTGTGAGCTACCATGTGGATACTGGGGACCGAACCTGGGTCTTCTGCAGGAGCAGCCAGTGCCTTTTCACTGCAGCACTCTCTCCAGCTTCTCGAACTCCATCTTTAAAAAGGGCAACGGCTTTTCGGACAACGTCTCCAGAGCGGATATACAAATGGCATTGGAGCAGAGATGCTCGGTGCCAGTGGTTACCCAGGGAATTCCAACTGAAACCACAATCACCCCGACACAGTCTTCTGAAAAACAGACGGCACTGCTCTCAGGAATGTGAAACGGTGCAGTCATGGCAGAGAACATTATTGCAGCTCAAAAATAAAACATTATTGCAGCTCAAAAATAAATAAATAAATAAATGAATGAATGAATGAATGAATGAATGAATGAATAAATAAATGTGCATGCACACAATTATCACATGGCCCAGCAATTCCACGTCTGGGTTCACACATTAGTGTTGAGCACAGGGACTCAAAACAGAGTCCATACAGCAGACCTCACACAGAATCACTCATAGTAGACGATGTAGGAACATCTCAACTGACTATCAATAGCCAAACAGGCCAAATATTCTAGAGACCGAATGGAATACTGTTCAGCTAAAAGAGAAGGAGCAAGGTATGGCAGCACAGACCTTGAATCCCTACACTGGGGAGGCAGAGGCAGAGGCAGGCAACTATCCATGAGTTTGAGGCTAATCTGATCTACAGGACAAAAATGGCTCAAAAACAAAACAAAACAAACAAACAAAACCAAAAAGGCCTCTTGGAGCAGGACACTTAACAACAGGTTATGCCGCCTGTGTGAGCACTTCACCAGGACAAAGAAAACCACCTGTAACCTCACCGCAACAGCTTTGCTCTGGACTTCAAGGTTTATTTACCGACTATTCACTAGTTTCTAAGTCCCTGGTTTGGTGCTAAAAGTAATGCCTGCTCTCAAGACCTTACTCAGGGGAAGAGGTGGAAGAGGAAGGCCAAATGGAATTCTAAAAACAAAACACAAAGACAGTCTGGACTAGAAGTCATAAGTGCAATAGAAATGAGACTCTCAGTAGCCTATGTATTTGGAGAGGAGATTGGCTACGTCACTAAGGGGCTAACCCGTTTGCATAGTCATGGGTTATTAAGGGAGTCATTAGTTTTTACAGGCAGGTCTGTTAGGAAAGCAAGCTGCCAAGCTTGCTTGGGATGGATGGAAGGATGGCTTGCTGGTTAAGAGGGCCAGTGTTTAATTCCCAGTACCTATGTGGTGGCTAACAACAGTTTGTAACTTCAGTTTCAGGGGAGCTAGCGCCCCCTTCTGGCCTCCTCGGGCACTGTATGCATGTGGTGCTACATGCAGGCAAAATCACCCATATACATAAAATAATAAATGCAAGCTTAACCTGCAGCATTTGGGATAATGGCCCCATACCTCACCCAAGCAGCACAACAAAGCTGGCCCTGATAGTGTGAGCGTGGGCAGGCAGCAGAACTGGCCCTGTTCCCCATCTGGGCAAAGACAGAGAGCTGGCCCTGGTGGCGCAGATGTGGGAGAGCAGGCAGGCTGGACCAACTCAGCTACCACCCAGGCCCAGAACCAGGGGTTTGAGTTGGCCCGCCCTAACACCTACCCCATCTATGAACTGCTGGGGCACATGAAGGGGCTGGTCCTGCAGAGCCAAAGCTGCAGGATCTCCATGACACAGGGCAACAACCAGATATCCGAGAGGAGTCCTGGTAAGGATCCAGTATTGATGATGTAGCAGAAGCCCGAGGCCTTGAACCAGATCAGTAACTCATTGCAATTTACATTTGCAAATAAAACTCTTTGGGCAAAAGTGTATACACAATGTGTGACACACCATGATATATCACAGCTTCCCTGGCAAGATGTTTTATTATTTATTTATTGTTTTCTTTTCGGGGGAGGGGGTTGCAAGGGTGGAATGGAGCGATGGGGAGATGAGTGGGATTGGGGTGTATGATGTGAAATTTACAAAGAATGAATAAAAAGTTTTGTTTTATTTTTAAAGCAAGCTTGTCCATCCCACATAGGCTCCTCTGCCATGTAATAACCTGTACTCACTTTGGGACTCTGCAGAGTCCCTATCAGCCAGATGGCATCTAACCAGATGCTGGGTACATGCATGTCTTTAAACCCACAACTGTACACTTAAAATAAGTTAAGATGGTGGCTGCTATGTTCCCAGGTTTCCCAGCCTCTAGAACTGTGAGTTAAATAATCTTGATTCTTTACAAATTACCCTGTTTCTGACACATTATAGAACAGAAAACAGAATAAAATAAATCATGTCACGTACTCATAAACCTTGGCTTTAAAGGAAGAACATGAACACAAAACACTAACCAGAAAGGACAGGCTAGTGTCATAGGCCTGCAACCCCAGCTGCTCAGAAGGCTGAATTAGGAGGAGTCCAAGCCACCCTTTGGCTGCGGAGTGGTTGGAGGCCAGCCTGGGCTGATTTAGTGAGAACTCATAAAGAGAAGACAGTTCTTGTTCTCTCTCCTTCCCCCTTCCTTAAAGCAAAATAACATCCCCCCAACTCTCTGTCACAAAGATGAGGACAAATGGGAAGAAGTTTGTGTGGTAACAGTGGCAGTGGTAGAATTACACACAACAGGCTTGGAAGAAATTGGGAGCTAGCTAACACCTGGTAACACAGAACAGGCCCGGAAGGGGAAAGAAAAAGATTACTGCAAACAAGAAAGGGAGTTACTGCAGCACAGTGGGCTTAAACCAATCACTGCAGACCAACCACAGGAAATGGCTCCTGACCTTGCGGCTTCCGAGCAAAGTAGTTCATGATAAGGGAGAGAGACCCTCACCAATTTTATATAGATTCTATACATGATGGTCTTCCTCACCGCATGTGAGGACTGTGGCGGGGAGAGCTGGTGGAGGGGTGGTGGACGGTGACACAGAATGGCTGGACTGGAGAAAGAGACCAGGGACAGGGGACAAGTAATGGGAGGGCTCCAGAAGGAGGCCCATCCTTACCCAAGGTGCACACCACGGGCTGTCCCAAATGTTACACTGCCCTTCCAAAACATTCTCCACTCACTTGAAATGCAGAAATATTTATTTTGGTTTCCTTCATTGTTTTTGGAAATTCTGTTTTGGTTTATAAAACATAGAAATAGCCAACACTGAAAGCAAACATTCAAAACCCCATTGTGACAAATTATCAACTTCCTGTGCAATTAAGAATATGAATATGAAGTTAGGCTACCAAATAGTGTTATTACAATGACAATTCTTTAGTGCAAACCCAGTTGTGCTCCAATAATACACACACTGTCACAGAGCCAACAACGGTGGCTTCAAATGTATAAACGACAGCTTGACTAGGTCAAATGTGGCAAAGACTCCCAGTAATGTAAAATTCTGTTAATTTCCCAAATTTACTTTAAAAAAAAATCCCTTGAGAAGTTAATCCCAGGATATGATTTTTTTTTCACCATATTTCTTCATCCCAGAATTTTGGCTTGTCAAATGCATTTCACAAAAATCAGGTAGTTTTATAATAAGGATATTTACTTATTACTTGTCCATTTTAATAAGTACCCACGTATATCAACTCCCTTAATAATTTTGAAGACATGCTTTGCCTGAGTATAATTGGGATCAAAAGAAAAGCAAATTGATCGCCACGTCAGCATTTGCTAGGAAAACCACGTTTGGAGCCCAATGGCTGCCACAGACAAGAGCTGGTTCCACGAGGAGCAAGTGGGCGGAGGCAGAGGCATGACAGTTGAAGATGGCCGACCCAGGTCGTTCTCTGAAATAGCATCTTCACTGCAGAGTCTAAGGCAGGACTTCTTATAACCCTGGGAAGAAGGGAGGAGAGGGACCAGATTTGGAGAAGAGTCTGGGAGCATCCTGTGTGGAGCGCTGTCAGGAAGTGGCTGGCTCTCAGGGGTTGCCATTTTTCTTTGTCTTTTTTTCTGAGATCGGGCACCAGCGTTGTTCTGAGAAGGATCTTTCCCAGCTGGGAACCTTATGTCCCAGCAGGCACAACAGGGACCATTTGGAACCCTTACAAATCAGAAGGGTCATGTGAGTATATATCATATCATATGTGAGGTGGAGAAGGGGAGGGAGAGGGGTTCAAAAAGAAAAATCTCTGGTCCACTGTGACTTTCTTCCGCCTGGACAGTTGTTCTTAAAGGGACAGCTTTCCTCCAGTGCACTGTACTCTTCAGAGCAGCAGACAGCTGCAGCATGTGCAGCAAGTAGCAGACATATCAGAAAGAGCAAGTCCTAACCCCTTGGTTAGAAAAACAGGAGACAGAAGTTTTTAACACCCACCTTACTGGTTGGAGAAGTCTTAAATAACTTAGCACTTTTATGGGTTCCCCTTTACAATATTTAAGGCTCATTTTAGAAATTGTGTATCACCAGGATCATGGGCTGCAACACAGGTGACTGTAAGGCAGTGTTCCGTGCCCTCTAATATCCCTATGGTAAGACCCCGTGGACAAGTCCACATGGCCGTTTCCTTTCCTACACTTGCTGCAGGCAAAGTTACCAATGCAAAGGCCATTGGTACAAGGAGGATTGTGGAGGTCCGCCATTTCTTCTAAGTATTCTTCCTCACATTAAATCTTGATGGTGGAATACAGTTCCTCTATCTGTGACCTGAAATAGCTCCGCAGCTCTGGCCTTTTTGCCTTCATCGTTGGAGTCAGAAGGCCATTGTCAATAGAAAATAATTCCGTGTGCATGGCAATGCCTTTGACCTGCAAATAAACAAGGCTGTTAAAGTAGGGGGGAGAAGAGTGCACACAGAAGCAGCCTAAGAAGTTGAACGAAATGAAGTTTGCAGAAGAGATGAAGACCATTAAGGCACTGACCCACCCTCTCATTTCTCTGTGCATTTGCAGCAGTGGACATGGGCCCCCTTAGGACAGAATTCAGGGCTGTGTGCTAATATCAGGGAAGAGAAGTCACATACTGAGTAAAAACCCTGGGACTGAAGACATGCCTCAGCAGTTAAGAGCATTTCCTGCTCTTCCAGAGGACCGAGGTTCAATTCCCAGAAGCTCACAACTGTCTAGCTCTAGATCTAATACCTTTGGCCTCTTTGGCATCTTATTCATGTGCAAATGCACACACACACACACACACACACACACACACACAAACACACAAATAAATCTTTTTTATTTCATTTTTAAATTATTTATTTTTAGTTTTTTCAAGACAGGGTTTCTCTGTGTATATCTGACTGTCCTGGAACTCACTCTGTAGACCAGACTGGCCTTGAACTGCCTCTGCCTCCCAAGTGCTGAGATTAAAGGTGTGTGTACACACCCAGCAATAATTTTTTTTAATCCTTTTACATCAAACTATTCCTTGTATTTATTTAGGTTCACTCTTCAACCTCTAAAGTCTCTCATTAAAAATCTACAAGTCAGGCTGGAGAGATAGCTCAGCAGTTAAGAGAACTGACTGTTCTTCCAGAGGACCCAGGTTCAAATCCCAGCACCCACATGGCAGTTCATTGCTGAGTGTGGTGGTGCACATCCTTAATCCCAGCACCTGGGAGGCAGAGGCAGGTGGATCTCTGTGAGTTCGAGGTCAACCTGGTCTACCAAGTGAGTCCTAGACAGCTAGGACTGCTACACAGAGAAACCCTGTCTCAAAAAAAAAAAAATTCAAGTTGGGCTGGAGAGATGGCTCAGTGGTTAAGAGCACTGGCTAGTGTTCTTCCAAAGGTCCTGAGTTCAATTCCTGGCAACCACATGGTGGCTCACAACCATCTACAATGTGATCTGATTCCCTCTTCTGGCTGCAGGTGTACATGCAGAGAGAGCACTCATATACATAATAAATAAATAGATCTTTAAAAAATAAAAATCTTCAAGTCAGACTCTGTTCTGCACTAAATTCATGCACTTGGATCAAGGCCATACATACCTGTTCAAATGGCTTCAGACCAGCATCCTTTCCAAGTTTCACCATGTCATCCAAGATAGCTTTCTTGACATCCTAATAATGTAGGAAAAATCAGATTACTTTCTCTCATAACTACAGGTGTACTGAGGAAAGAGTGGAGAAATGCAAGATAGCTGGGACGTGTCTCACCTTGTTTCTGCACAGTTCTTCAAAGGATCCTTGAAAGCCTCTCTTTTGGGCCCAGGCACCTATGTTCTCAGCGTCTGGTACCACAATCGCTATGAGAAATGACTACAACACATGCACATGAATCATTACAGGTTTACCTGTCTATACCACAGCCCCCCACCCCCACCCCGTGGGAGCATCTGATAATATTATGAGCTCTCTCTCAGAACTGTCCCTGCCACGCTCCTTCCTAGGGCTGCCTGAACCCAGGCTACCAGCCCTGATATACAGGCACAGCCAGTGAATGGAAATCAAATTCTAACAAAAATCCCATTTCTATTTAGTTCAATATGAACTTTTTTACTTGGTTGGTTTTTGTTGTTTTTAGACCAGGGTCTCATGCAGCCCAGGCTAGCGGAGATTGCCCTTACTCTCCTGATCCTCTCATCTGGACCTCCTACTTACTGGGATTACAATTGCGCGCCACCATGCCTGTGGTGTACACTTCTGGAAATTTTATATTTAATTTTGGTTTCCAACATTGAATATGCTTAACTTTTACAAAATAGTTTTCTCAAAAAAAAAATGGTTTAGGAAGCCGGGCGGTGGTGGCGCACGCCTTTAATCCCAGCACTTGGGAGGCAGAGGCAGGCGGATCTTTGTGAGTTCGAGGCCAGCCTGGTCTACAAAGTGAGTCCAGGACAGCCAAGGATACACAGAGAAACCCTGTCTCGAAAAACCAAAAAAAAAAAAATGGTTTAGGATGAATATCATAAATAAGCTAGGCTTAGTAAGATTTAAAATGTTAAACTTTCCCCTAGGTCTCTGACCTATCTGGTCTCAGTTTCAAAAGCCACCATCCTGCTAAAGGAACGTAACAATAAAAAAACTCCTAGCTTGATTGTCATGTTCTGATTTGGAAAAAAAAAAAAAAAACTCCTACTGATATTCTGATATACTTAGAGCTTAGTGCCTTTCTCAGCCATCATCAGAGAAGCTTCCTCCTACAGTAAAACAAAACAAAACAAAACACCCACAGCTGGACAATGTGCAGAGAATGAGAGACCTTGGAACACTTCCGTCCTAAATAGGATGTCTCCATTAACACTCTCCCCTCAGGGCTCAGGGAATCCTTCAGAAGAGGAGGTGAAAAGATCGTATGACCCAGAGAAACGGAAGGCCTAGAAGACAAGGCCCTCTGGACAGGCCAGGACCCACACACATAAGAGCTCAGAGGCCGTGGCAGCATCCCAGGGTCTGTACCAGATGGGACCCCAGCCCGGAGAGGGGAAGGACCCACGCCTAACCCAGAGGCTAGCTCCAGTTGATAACCGCTCAGAAAGGAAAAATTAGTTTTTCCCAAAGCAGTCTCTCTGGGCTTATAAACACATTCAAGGGTATGCGGCATGCCCAGTAGCAGAAACAAACAGAAAACTAACTCAGTGGAGTCATTGAAGGGTCCTTGTTTCATAATGTTTTGTCAATTTTTTTCTTTTCCTTTTTTTGGGGGGGGGGTTGTTTGTTTGTCTTTTGAGACAGGGTTTCTCTTTGTAATAGGCCTGGCTGTCCTGGACTCGCTTTGTAGATCAGGTTGGCCTCCAACTCAAAGAGATTCAAACTGCCTCTGCCTCCGCTGGGATTAAAGGTGTGTGTCACCATACCCAGCCTCCAAATCTTTTCTTCTTCCTTCCATTTGCCTCCTTGTTTTGTCCTATTCCAGTTTGCCAGTTTGTTTGTTTTATCTTGTTATTATTCCCTAGATGTCCATGTGTTTTCTTTTTTAAAAAATATTTTTTTGGGCCAGGCAGTGGTGGCGCACGCCTTTAATCCCAGCACTCGGGAGGCAGAGGCAGGCGGATCTCTGTGAGTTCGAGGCCAGCCTGGTCTACAAAGCGAGTCCAGGACAGCCAGGGCTGTTACACAGAGAAACCCTGTCTCGAAAAACCAAAAAAAAAAAAAATTTTTTTTATTTTTACTTTTTGTGCATTTGGTGTTTTGCCTACATGTATGTCTGTGTGTGTGAGGGTTTCAGATCTCGTATAACTGGAGCTACAGACAGCTGTGAGCTGCATGTGGGTGCTGGGAATTAAACTCTGGTCCTTTGAAAGAATAGCAAGTGCTTATAACCACTGAGCCATCTCTCCAGCTGCATCTGTCCATTTTTTTAACAAGCGATAGAAAAGGTGTGGATCTGGGTCAGAGGAGAGGGGGGAGGGATAGGGAGAGCTGGAGAAGGGGAAACCATAATCACAATCACAATATATTATATGAAAAAAATCTTTTCTTACATTGTTTTATTGTTGTTGTTTGAGACGGGGTTCTGTGTAGCCCTTGCTGTCCTGGAACTCACTCTGTAGACCAAACTGGCCTGGGACTCAGATCCACCTGCCTCTGACTCTCAAGTGCTGGGATTAAAGTTGTGCACCACCATGCCCAGGATTTTTAACTTGGCTCATCCCACCCCTTTGTCTTTTCTTAGAAAAAAAAAATCTATATTCAGTTAAAAAAAAAAAAAAGCCAGGCATGGTGGTGCACACCTTTAATTCTAGCACTCAGGAGAAACCCTGTCTCAAGGACCAAAAAAAAAAAAAAAAAAAAGAAAGAAAGAAAAAAAAGAAGGAAAATGTTCTAAGTATGGTGGTGCATGCCTTTAAGCACAACACATGGGAGGATGAGGCAGGACGATCTCTGTGAGTTGGAGTCTGGTCTACAGAGTGAGTTCTAGGACAGTCAGGATGACAAAGAGAAACCCTGTCTCAGAACAAAAATGTAAAACTTGGGGCTGGAGAGATGACTCAGCAGTTAAGGACACTTGTTGCTCCTACACAGGACCCAGGCTTGGTCCCCAACTCCATAGGGGTTCACTGACCCATAACTCCAGGGCCAGGGCATCCAGTGACTTCTGATCACTGCACCACGTGGCATAGACATACATGCACTCACACATGTAAAGTAATCTTTAGAAATGTAAAGCTAGGTTATACGCCATAAGTAGTAATGTTTTCACTCATTAAATTGGAAACACACTATGAAACCCCTAGTATCTTTATCCAAGTACATCAGTACACAAGAGCAATTAAGCAGAGTTAAAATTAAAACCCAGAAACTGAAGAGAAAAACAACTTTGGAGGACAGTACAGGCCAATGCAGCAAAACCCAACAGTGACAGCCCACCACATGTGAAGGCCAGCGGACGCCGAGTCAAGCTGTCACTCACTTTTCTGTGTTTTGAGACCAGCTCTCCCTAAGCAGCCGGGCTGGTCTCCAACCCATGATTCCCTCACCGTCTCAAGTGCTGGGATTGTACGTGCGTCCCACCATGCCTGGCTGGCTGTCACAATCACCTTAGAAGTCCCTGTAATTCATGGCGCTTTGCAGCGGGCAGCAACAGCTCTAACCTCCAGAGGACATACCTGTAAGCTTTCTCCATGGACAAACACCTGGGCCACAGCTTCGCTTCGCAGGTAGATGTTCTCAATCTTTTCTGGAGCTATGTACTCTCCTTGGGCTAGTTTAAATATGTGCTTTTTCCTGTCGATAATCTTCAAGGTGCCATTCTGTGTGTCAGAGAAGAAGGGGAAGTGGGGGCGTTCCAGGCTGGTTTCCCACCATCAGAGTACAGGGCCATTTGGTCGCGCAGGGAGACGCCAGAGCCCATGAGATGTCTGTTTTGCATCAGACTTGTAACTGCCTCACTCGGCCTCCTGTCTGAAGTGAGGACACACATGTCCTGCTTACCAAATGAGGTGTGTCCCTGACAGTCAGGACATAGTAAGCAGCACTGTGCAGACAAAAGCTCATTTTCCTCTGCCGATATCATTTGTCAGAGGAAGGCAGGTGCTTCAGTCCTTTGGGAAGGGTCACTCCCAATACATACAAACTGTGGGAATGCTAGCCAGCACCCAAACCAAGGCACTACTCAATGTAAAAACCCAGTTGTGTTTTTAAATGCCAAAGAGGAAGCAGCAATCAACTGATTTTAAGCAATAAAGCAAAAACATTGTGCTAGAGTAAAAATCATAATTTTAATCAAGTATGTGGGGAATAGGGGCCTGTCTCTTGCAGAACACAAAGGATCTGTATCAGAAGATCCAACAAGTAGAGGGTGGGGTGCCAAAGCCACAGGCTGTGCAGCAGGAACAGACAGCACTGTCTGCAAAAAGAGGTGACAACTTACTGGCAGCCATTTCCCAATGTCCCCAGTGTGTAACCAGCCATCTTTATCCAGGGCTTCTGCTGTTTTTGCTGGGTCACTCAAGTAGCCTTGGAACACATTTGGTCCTTTCACACACACCTAAGGAAAGATGGTCTGTTTACATCATTTACCAGGGATTCTCCCAATTATGTGTGTGTTTGTGTGTCCCAACCATTATCTGAAAGTTTTCCATTCTATGCTGTAGAGGGAATTACCAAAGTCCCATTAGGATCTTAGAGGCATTTCCAGTGTCCCTACTTCCTTTCCTAGTGACCCCAGGATAGTCAAGCTGCAGGGGTAATGCAACCCTCAGATCGAATGACATCACTTGCATAATTAGGCTTTCTAACCAGCACAGACAGGGCCATTAGCAGACTGGAGACAAACCTCACTGGAGCTTTTGGGTCATGTTCTTGGACCCAAATCCCTAACTATCCGGGCATGAGGAAAGACTAAAGTATCCTGCCTCCAACCCCTAGGGGGTCAAGCAGAAATGTACCTTTGAATTGATCTGCTTGACTCCAAGAGCTCCAACACAATCAAGTCGAGTAGCTGTATGGAGTTCTATCCAGAGCTGTGCTCACAACAGCAGTTATTACAGAAGGAGGTACCCATCAATGACGGCCGACTTTCACTCACCTCGCCCTCGCCCTTCGAAGCCATGTAATTCATTTCTTCCACATCAACGAGCTTTATATAATTGCAAGGCATGGGGGCACCAACATGGCCTACAAATAAAACGGGAGAATCATTTCAAAGCATACTAGAATGGCCTCAGGACAAAGCATTTTTACAACCTACAGGCCTCCTCATAGCAACAGCTGCTTTAATTTCTGAGAGCAGTTACATCCTCTCTCTCTCTCTCTCTCTCTCTCTCTCTCTCTCTCTCTCTCTCTGTCTCTCTCTCTGCTAAAAAAATTTAAGAGGGCTTCTCTCTTGAAGAGAAGGAAGAATGCCCAATGTCAAGATTGTAACAGACACCTGGAGACATGTCTCCTCCTCTTCCTCTTTTTGAGGTATGCCTTCTAAATAAAACTGTTACCTAATTCCATGATGTGACTGAATTGGCTCTACCCATCCACATGCAAACTTTTTTTTTTGCGGGGAGGGGGGCTTCCAACTCCTTATATAGCTGAGGATGGCCTTAGTCTTTTGGTCCTCCGGCCTCTATCTAGCCAGTGCTGGGACAGGTGTGTACCACCATATCCAATTTCAAACTTGGTAATGTTCCCTGTCTCTAAGAGAATACAGGTAGCCCTGTACACCCTGGTTACTCTCTGATACATCCCTTGACTCTGGCTGACACAGCCGTTGTTTTTAGAGAAGCATGTTTTTTACACTGGAGTCCATTATTTCCAGTTACTTTAACTCTGTTGTCTAAGCGTATTAGGGATAGGGTGTGTGCTGGTTAGTTTTTGACAACTTGCCACAAACTAGGTCACCTGGAAAGAGGGGCCTCAACTGAAAAGACACATCTGTAAGACTGGCCTGCAGACAGCTCTGTGGAGCACCTTCCTGATTGGTGAATGATGTGGGTCCAGCTGAAAAGCACGGACAGCAAGCCTCTCGCTTGCGGTATTCCTGTGACATACGCTTCAGCCCCTGCCTTGGACTCCTGTCCTGACTCCCTAGGGATGGATTAGGACCCGAGAGAAATGAACTCTTTCCTAGCTTTTCATCATGATGACTTATCACAGCAACAGAAAGTGAACTAGGACAGAGTGTCTTTTTTCCAATACAAAAATTATAAACAATACTTCTTATGTTTTAATAAACTTAACATACAGAGATTGTTATTCTAAATTCTCTGGCTGTTAAGGAACCTGATGCTAAAAGCTGAAGGCATAAAGATGCCTCTAGAGTGTCAGTACTGATTCCTGGAGAATTCTTCTTACATTCTGAGACAGTGAACGAGGCTAGGGTCTATGTCATTGGAGGGTTCCTAGATTTATAATGCACCAGTAAGTTAGGGAAGCTTATTAACAGCTGTGCAGAGGAGCCTGATGGGTTTCAGAGAGAAGCACGAAGCCGTGCAGTGCTTTATGACCGCACAGCACAATGCGGTCTGAGTCCCCCCTGCCTACATGCGATTTAAGCAGCATCTATAACTTATCTCCCAAAGCGTCACAGGGATAACGCTCACACGGTGTCCACCACACACCCTTCCTACAGAACCTTATCCATTGCAGAGGCTCAACAACCTCTTTGGGTATTGTCCTCCATGTTTTCTTTGAGACAAAAGACTTGTGTTCATTTCTACCGGCAGTTCCAGCAACTGCCCCAGCACACAGTACAACTCTAATAGCTACTTATGGGTGGAAACCAGCGGCAAATGACGAGGCCTTGCTCAGTCACTGGCAAGTCAGCTGGAGGACGCCTCTCCTCTCAGATGCCTCTGCTCAGTGTGTCACAGTCTACTCACCGCGGGTACAGGGACAACTTTCTAGCCAGCTCACAGAGCCTCAGGCCTCTTTGCCTGAGGCCTAACTTCCTGAGACATATTGTGCATTGCTGTGCAAGGAGGTTAATGAACCAATCAGCGATGAATCCACTTCCAGTCATCCCAAACTCCAGCTCCAATGAGGAAAGCCAGGAAACAGCTCTCCTGTCAACCATACCTGCCGTCCAGTCTCCAGGCAAGCTCAGGCAGCAGCCAGCGGTGCATTCGGTCTGTCCATAGCCTTCATAGAACTTGGTCAGCAAGAAACAAGACATTATTAAGGTGGGACAGCCATGTCTTCACAGGAAGTGCACAAGAAATTAAGCTTTACTAACTCCCAAGGAATCCCAGCCTCTGAAACCTTTCATCTTTCAGTTTAAAGTTCATTCAATTGCATAATATGCATCTGAACATCTCCACCCCATGGCAAACTGGCTGCAATCCATGTTGCCTTCCTACTCACTTAACTCCCTGTAGGCAGGCAAGGGAGAGCCTCCATAGGATGGGTCACTGCCCACCTGGTGGTACTCCGGCTCTACTAACCCAGGATATCCCACACATGTCCTGAGTGTCACCATGAGTCCCGGACCCTTTTGTAACAGCCTCTCAGCATGGGCAGGCTTATCACTGATGACCCATCCCACCTCTGCAGCCGCACTCTAGAGGCATGGCTCATGCCTTACCCTAGATAAAATTACACATACACCCTGCCTAGGGCCAAACACATAGATTTATTCCCCTAGGAAATCTGGCAGGAACCCACCTTCCAAGTAAAACCAAGACATATTCAAATGAGGGGCTGGAGACCTGGGAAAATGCTGAGTGAACACACTAGTTAGAGGAGAAGTGAGCTGGAGTGCACAGCAGGGTGAGTGAGCTCAGTGGGCAACCACATGGACAACACAGTAAAATGCAACGTGCCCTCTGCTTTCAAACGGCTGTGTTGTTTCTAAGTGTTCTCATCATACACAAAATTGATAAGTATGGGAGGTGGCTCAGCCATTTAGACACAGTGACTTAGCCATTACTCAGTGCATTCATACATCCTGCTGTACAAGGAACACACATACACATTCCTGTCAATCCACAAATCGGTCCACAGCATCACGAGCCTGTGATAACCGGGTGGTTGATCAGCCTCACCTGACAGCCGAGAGCTGTCCTCAGAAACGTCAGCACTGCGGCAGACACTGGGGCTGCTCCTGTGACCATCAGGCGGACTTTCCCACCCAGGCTCGACTTGCAAAACAGAGAGAAATGAAGGTCACATGTGCGCAAGTCAGAGCTGCACTGTCAGGCAGCTGCATGGGACCCTGTGTCCCCGTGGACCAGCTTTCCTGCAGCGGGCATGGGAAGCAGTCCCACTTGGGGCAGAATCCCACCAGGACCCAGGACTGAGTTCATCCCTCCCACAGTTGCCCACTGCCTCCTAGACTTGGCCCTAAGTCAGCACTCAGCTGATGGGCATCTTAGGGATTTGTGGCAATGCCACTTTTTGGCATTTGGGACAGCCCCTGCTATTACACATTTTTATTCTCAGGATTAAAACATTACCTCAGGAGTGGTATACTTGTTCCAGAGAAGCTAAAGGGAGGCTACAATAACCCTGAATCCTTCCACCTAGACCAGTTGTAGCACTGTTAAGATGTAGGTAGAGAATGGGGTTCACCTAATAGCCCTATCTCTAACTTTCAGTCAGGTGCCAGAAAGAATAGAAATGTGGGCCAGGCGTGGTGGCGCACGCCTTTAGAACTTGAGAGGCACAGTCAGGTGGATCTCTGTGAGTTTGAGGCTAGCCTGGTCTACAAAGAGAGTCCAGGACAGCCTGAGCTGTTACACAGAGAAACCCTATTTCGAAAAACAAAAACAAAAAAGAATAGAAATATGTTATTCTCTCTTGGCTTCATACCACCCCATCTCAACCTCGTGTGTGTGTGTGTGTGTGTGTGTGTGTGTGTGTATGTGTGTGTGTG
>CAJQZJ010015786.1:4155896-4176548 GCA_907164525.1 Lophiomys imhausi | reverse complement strand
GTGGTGGCGCACGCCTTTAATCCCAGCACTTGGGAGGCAGAGGCAGGCGGATCTCTGTGAGTTCGAGGCCAGCCTGGTCTACAAAGCAACTCCAGGACAGCCAGGGCTGTTACACAGAGAAACCCTGTCTCGAAAAACCAAAAAAAAAAGATTTCTAACTATGAAGAGTAAGTCAGGGCTGTGGGGATGGCTCAGCAGTTGACAGCACTGGCTGTTCTTCCAGAGGACCTGAGTTCGATTCCAGCATGGCAAGAACTCTAATTCTAGTTCCAGGGGATCTGATGCTTTTTGCTGGATGCAGATGATACACGAACATGTTTCACAGACACACATGCTGGCCAAACACCCACACACATGCAACATAAAAGAAGAACATCTCCAAGTTACCACCTTTACCTCAGATTTCACTCACAGCTGGCAAAAGTACCATCATTTTCAAATTCAGCAAATTTGAACAATGTTACGTAACAGAAGCCATTTTCCAATTCTCTCTTCTCTCCCTCCCTCTCTTTTGTTTTTCGAGATAGGGTTTATCTGTGTAACAGAGCCCTGGCTGTCCTGGACTTGCTTTGTAAACCAGGTTGGCCTCAAACTCACACAGATCTACCTGACTCTACCTCAAGAGTGCTGGGATTAAAGATGTGAGACACCATGCTTGGCACAGTTAGTCACCAATCTCTTACATAAAACCACATAAATGGTCTTGGAAATGATTGATTCCAAAGACACAGCGTCCTCTGCACTGTACTCAGCGCCCCTCCCTTTTCCTCTGATGGTCTTTAACAAAGCCTCGCCCTTGAACTTAGGCCTGCCAGTATGTCCTCAGCACCCTCTTTTATCAGGGAATGCACTTCCTGGCCACCTGGCTCTGCCTCAGTGACCTCTCCCACAGGTAGAAAAACTAACCCAGCTGGGCATGGTGGTGCACGCCTTTGATCCCAGCACTCAGGAGGTAGAGGCAGGGGGATCTCTGTGAGTTCATGGCCAGCCTGGTCTACAAAGTGAGTCCAGGACAGTCAGGCCTACACAGAGAAACCCTGTCTCGAAAAATCAAAAAAAAAAAAAAAACCCAAAAAACAAAACTAATTCTTTTCCCTTCTTAAATGCTGGCTGTTAGCGAGGCAAAGATGTCCATGCTCAATACCCAGGGGAAGGAGGATTTGGGGACTTTGAACTGACATAGGCTGCAAGGAGGCTGAGAGGCTGCTTCTGAGTAGACATTAAATTGGATCTCAGCTTTGTCTCCAGATACAGTTGTTCCTAGTGCAGACTTCTGCTATCAGGGATGTGCTTCAGCTTACTGCATTAAGTAGGCTTCATGTCCATCCAGTTTAAAAACAAAAACAAAACTTATAGTCCTTGGTTTTTCAAGATAGGATTTTTCTGTGTAGCTTTGGCTTTCCTGGAACTCACTCTGTAGACCATGCTGGCCTTGAACTCACAGAGATATGCCTGCCTCTGCCTCCTGACTGCTGGGATTAAAGGCGTGCGCCACCACACCCAGCCAAGAATTTATATTCTTTTCCTAGTAAAAGTGAACAGCTTGAGAATGCATGTGGCATCCAATGGCACCTACCACAAAATGCAAATTAGATAGGTGTGTTCAGGGCCCATTGAGCTCCACCTAGCACACTTTTAATCAATTTCAATTATATGCATCATACACTGCAAATTAAAAACAAGGACACTGGTATCTCATTAAAAGTCAACTAGGGTTGGGCATAGAAGCACACACCTATAATCTGAGGCAAGAGGATGGCTTGAGCCCAGGAGTTCCAGATCAGCCCAGGCAACATACAAAGCCACCAGATCAAACCAAAACAACAATAAAAACCACCCCACAGTCAACAAGGAGCTAAAGCTTGGTACTTCAGCAAGTTATTTTCCAAATAAGCTTTTATGATTTCAAATTTCTACTCATCTATTCAAAAATTTTCTCCATTTGCTGTTGTTGTTGAGTTAGGAGCTCACCTATGTAGGCTATGCTAACCTCAAAATAGCTAGGCAGCTAATGATGACTTCAAAATGATCTTTCTACTTCCACTTCCCAAGTGCTGGAACTACAGGCACGCACCACCAGGTCCAGCTAATCTGCTCAAAATTCTTAAATGACTTCTAGAATCTTCAGCTGATGTCAAATAAGAGAAAGCCATAATCACATGCAGTTTGCTTGTAATTCAGGGGAACAAACATGACCTCCACTGGTACGTCATTTTAAGTGAGAGCTTCAGAGCATTAGGTTTTGTGTTAGGTTTCTCAGAAAAAAAAAAAAAACACCAATTAACTTTTAAAAGTGGTCATTTTAGGTTAAAAATGAATAAAACCGAGTTCTAGTGAATGACAAGCACATTGGAGTATTTATGAGTAAGGAAATCTGTAACCTAATGAAAATGCATAAAAAATATGGGTGGGTAGGTGAATACAGGGGTAAAGGTACGCTGAAGCAGATGTGTTAAAACTTCAACCACAGACTCTTTAGTAGGAAGACAGGAATATGGCTCTATACTGTATTACTCAATAGACTGCATGTTTGAAATGTTCATAATTAAATACAGAAGATGTAAACATTCCAAAAGGCATATGTCCTACCTTGAGTTTACACACACACATATATATATATATATATATATATACACATATACACACACACACACACATATTTTTAATGTTTATTTATTACTTCAGGTTACATCTCCACCACAGTGCCCTCTTTCCACCCCTCCCAATCTCACCCTCCTTCCCTCTACCCCCTATCCCTTCCATCCCACTCCTCTGGAGTGGAGTTGTCCCTACAAAATATATATATATATATATATATATATATGTATATATATATATATATATGTAAACATATATTAATGTAAATGACCCCACAATCAACCATAATGTGAACTGTAAATTCCTTTCGTCTTACCTTTTGTTTACAAAATGTCTAAAATGCATAAACTACATTAAGCAGGTAAGTGTAAAACAAGATTTCTTTGTTTTTGTTTTGGTGATATAGGGTTTCTCTGGGTAGCCCTGGCTGCCCTGGACTAAGTCTGTAGACCAGGCTGGCCTCAAACTCACAGAGATCTGCCTGCTTCTGCCTCCAGAGTGCTGGGATTAAAGGCACGTGCCACCATACTCGGCTTGGCCATGGATTTTTTTGTTTTGTTTTGTGTTTTGGTTTTTTCAACAGGGTTTCTCTGTGTAACAAAGCCCTGGCTGTCCTGGACTATCTTTGTAGACCAGGCTGGTCTCAAACTCACAGAGATCCACCTGCCTCTGCCTCCTGAGTGCTGAGATTAAGGGTGTGTGCCACCACACCTGGCCTTGAATATGATTTTTAACAGCAACAGAAACTGGGATAAGCAAGTCATTCCTGTGATTCCAGCATTTGGGAGACTAAGGCAAGAAAACTGCTACAAGTTTAAGACTAATGGGAGCTCCACAGTGAGTTTTAGACTAGCCTCAGCTACAGAATGAGACCATCTTGGGAAAAAAAAAAACCCAAGCCAAGCCAAACAAAACAAGCATGCAAGCCTAATCTTTGTCCAGTAGGAAGACGGGAACTTTGTCCTGTGTCTTTAAAGTGGCTGAGCATCACTGGGTACCACATCCCAGAGAACAACCTTCAGAGGAGCGGCCATGACTCACCTCCAGAGCCTTCAGGCTGATGATTTCCACCCCACACTTCTTCCCTCGTTCCACTAGGTCACCACCAAAGGAGTCCATGATGACTATGATTTTGAGTGATGGTGTTAACTTATTTTCTACACCTTCTAATAAGAGTTTGGCCTTTTCTGGCTTGTCAGCAAAAATCACAGAGAGTTCAGCTGTAAATGAAGAGGTGATAAGGAATGAGCCCTGGGATGTTACAAGCTTGAGGGTAATGTATGTATGACACACAGGTACTAGCACGCCAGAGTGACGCATAGCTAAATGAAATATCCCCCTCCAAGCAGATATGCAGACCTAAAGTCACCGAATCTAAACCTGTAACTAGGACAACGATCACACAGACCAAAGACGTACCTTTGTTCACTATGTAGGTGATGGCTTCGGTTCCAAGGGTGTCATAGAGTGGAACAGCCACCATCGAATAAGCAAAGCACCCCTGTTCGATGATCACCCACTAAACAGTAAAAATCACAGAGAGAAAATGAGATGCCTCACCAGATCCACTGCAAGGGGCAATATTCAGAAAGTCGAGTTAGAAGCATCTGCTGTAGCAGAATTTACATTTGTCTGTCTCCACTGTGCACCAGTCACCAGGAGAGTTCAAAACAAACAAAATACTTGCTCCTTTTTTTTTTAAATTTTTCTCTATTCTTGCAATCTTCTCCTTTTCCTTTAAAAATTAATTTTTGAGTTAGCATACAAAAAAATGTCTCTTCTTAAAATCGAACTGCAGTCTGGCTAAAGAATAGTGGCAAGTGTACAAGGAAACAATCGTTACAAGGTAAGACAGTAGCTGACGTGGGGAACAGGGCTTTCTGTGGCTTCTAGATGGCTGCAAGTGCCTTGGTGGGGAACAAGTTTACCCCATCTAAGACAGGTTAAATTTGGAGCACGCGGACAACAGGGAGAGAGAACAGCAAGGGACTGCAACATCACAGGCTGGGAGGCCAGTGAGCAAGCAGGCTGGGTGGAAGCCTGGCTGTAGGGTGGACTAGGGTGAGCCTGTAACACAGGGCCCAGCCTACGGGCCAAGTGGAACAACTAAGGTACTCTGGGCAGCACAATGGCTGTGGGGTTTGAGGAAGGCCAATCCTACAGCAATGTACAGTATGGCCAAGGGAAGAAGAACACCTTTCTACCTAATAAGAAAGTTGTCTCAAAACAAGTTCTCCCTAATGAAGTGACCAGGGAAGTTAGTGCCACAGCAACTTCTTACCCTGCCACTGGCCTCAGCTGCACAGCCTTGCTGCTCTCTCTCCCTGTCACCCACCACTGAGCCATCTCTCCAACCCCTCAAGTCACTTTTCTTTCTTTTTTGGGGGGGGGGGGGGAGTTTCAAGACAGGGTTTCTCTCTGTGGCCCTGGCTGCCCTGGACTCACTCTGCAGACTAGGCTGGCCCTGAACTCACAGAGATCCACCTGCCTCTACCTCCCTGAGTGCTGGGATTAAAGGCGTGTGTCGCCACGCCAGCTCAAGTCACTTTTCTGAAGTAGCAGCTGTGAACCTCCGTAGCTAAACAACAGCTATATTTTGACACAAAGGCCAGTTCATAGTGGGAATTTCACAGTATTTTAAGTTTGGAGATTGATGTAAATAGGCTCAGACCTCTCAGGAGGAAGAGTTTGCTACTAACAAAAATGTACGCAAGCTGCTCTGATGTAATTTATTGTTGATTTACTAACACCATTTATCTACCCCTGCAGGCAGCCCTTGAAGGGAGCAGACTTCTGATTTGACATGTTTTCTCTAAGAATTTTGTTTTAGGACCTGAATTAAGAAAAATCAAAACAAAACAAAACAAAAATTAAAGGGAGATGATTTTTTTTTTACTTTAAAAGTTTTTTTAAAAGTTTAAGGAAAATTCTCAGTTCAGGTTTCATACCTATAACTTTCTAAGGCAAACCACAAGACCATATTCCCAGCTGAAATCAGACAACAAAATCTAGTTCCCAGCAGCTGCAGGTGGGAAACCATGGAGAACCCTGGAAACCCTGTACAGTAAATGGCTCGTGGCGAATACCTCAGGTCTGTTTTGTGAAAAGATGCCAATGAACTGCTCTGGGCAGGCCTTGCAACCCTTCTGGATCAGCGCAGAGCCTATGCACTCAGCCATTTCTTCAACCTGCAACAAAGGGAGGCAAGCATCAGGAAAGGGCAGCCTTCTCACTGCAAGGGCGCTAAAGCTCACCAGGTAACACAGTGTCTCAGTGGCAAGCAGAGCTACACAGAGAAGGACAGCTATGCCTTTAAAAATGTTTGTACAACCCAAGGTCCTCCTCACCACAACTCGGTGGTAACGGACCTGGCTCTAGGATTCCTTCTGCAAAGCAAACTATTCTCTGACAGCAGGTCACAGATGACTACACATCATGGCTTCATATATATATGTGCCTGTTTCCATTCAGTGCTACAAAAGATAATAAAGAGACACTGTTTCTTTTGGGGGGGGTGGGTGGATGGTTGTTTGCAGTGCTGGGGAGGAAACCTAGGGCTTTATAGACACTAGGCAAGCATTCTGTAACACACATTGCCCCCTGTTCTTGACTTCTTCAACTGGTTCAGACTAGCCTCAAGTTCACAACCCTACTGCTCCAGCTTCTGGGGTCACAGGTATGTATCACAGGCCTAGCTAGGTTTTTCTTTCATTTATAAGAGACTAGAAAAGTGACTAAAATCCTCAAAATCTATCATTTGTATAAAAATAGAAATGGCTTCTTTTTTTAAGAAAAACAAGGCTAAACTTTTATTGATTTGCTTGTTTGTTTGTTTCAAAGATAAGGTTTCTCTGTGTATGTAGACTTGGCTATCCTGGACTCACTCTGTAGACCAGGATGGCCTTGAAAGCAGAGATCCACCTGCCTCTGCCTCCCAAGTGCTGGGATTAAAGGCGTGCGCCCCCACGCCCGGGTCGAGAGTACTTTTAAGGCATAGCCATGCCAACAGGAAAAACAGTCATACTGTATCCCTGTCAGCAGTGCCATTGGTTCTGGTACATGTTATTTATCCTAGCCCTATTCACCTCTGCATCCTTTGACAAGCCCCCACCAAGGCGGTCAGAGTGACACTGGCCAGGTGACAGAGTAATTCAGTGTCTTCTATCCCTGACCAAGTCTAGGTTGTATTTCAGGGACTGGATTTGAGAAATGCCTGAAACTGTTTGCAGGGCTTACTGGGGCAACACAAACACATTTATGTCTCTGTAAAGATGGTCCATTTTGCTGTTTAAAAAAAAAAAATCTCAAAAAGATTCTTCCTTTCCTAAATCCAGTCTTGTTAGCTGAGTAGAAAGTAAAATGAGATGAGGATCTCTGTAAAGCCAAAGCTGGCTTCAGTTAAATTCACCTCTGTGTCCTTCGACAAGCCTCCACCAAGGCTCTGCTTGAACTGTGCAAATCACCCGGTGACACCTTCAGAAAACCTCAGGGAATCCCAGTGTGCCTTGAACTCCAGATGCCTTTCTTTTCTGGCTAACAAATCTAACAGAAATAACACATAGAGAACTGGGAGAGTCTGTGGGGCCTGGGGGTTGTCACACAGTAGCCTGTGTCCAACATATAGTCTTGTTGTAGACTTTGGAAGCAACTGTCATGGTGTTTTGAGGCGGTCTCATTCTGTAGCCCAGAGATGGACTCTGCCTCAATATGTATCCAAGGTTGGCCAGGAACTCATGATGATCCTCCTGTTCCAACTTCTGCAGTGCTGCAAGCACAGGTGTGAGCTAGCAGTGACAGATGGAAGAAGCTGGACAGAAACTGGTTTGGCTTTAGTAAAGCCAAACAGAAAGAGGGAAATCCTTCTCTGGTCACATGAGTCCCTGACTCCTTCCACAGGCAAGGTGATCTCCCTTATCTCTCTTGAGAGACAACTACTACCCAAGCACAGCAGTGGGCATTCTTGTCCACTCTCTGAGGAGGGAAAAAGAAAATGCCAGGGCCTCACTCAGTCCAAGGAGCTGTGACAGGGGCTACTCGGGCTCGGTTTTGTGGCTACAGAGGACATCTCCCTCCATATCCACACCCTCAGACAAGCTGCTACCCGAAACAGAAGGAGGCAGTCCATTTGTATTCATGAGGGTCCCAGGGTTACCTAGCCCCAGAGCAAGCAGCAGTGGGCCCAGGGACAGAGGCCATTTCCTGGGCAGCTGGGTGGGAAAAGGCAGGGCAGTTAAATTGCACTCACAGCTGCATCCTGCAGCCAGACTGGAAAAGCCATACCAGCTATATGCCGTCATCACAGTGAACATGAAGATGAAAGGCCCCACTGCTCAGACTGTGATGTAAACAGCCACAGCCACTGCTGAGTGGAGATGAGAGTGCTACATGTGAGACTGTTGAGATCCCAGCTTCAGCTCTGTGCAGACTCTGAGCATCTATGGCTGCTGCTGAGGGGTTAACTGCCACACCCTGGAGAGTGGGCCAAGGACGGTTGTGAGGATCAATGAATGTTGACACACGCATAGCAGACCTGGCTCTGGTCCTGCTTCTGCCACTCACACTATGTGAGCATGGGCAATGTGTACTTTTTCCTGGGGCATCCTTTCCTCACCTATAAAATAGGGACACCCCACATCAGGATTTCCTAGCTTCCTGGCACCACGCAGGCGAAGACAAGTCCTCTTACCATAGTGGGGGGAGCATTTGCTTCTGGAGGTCCCTAACATTTCTGAACTGAAGGACTAGACTTCACAATAAATCCATATAAGTTGCTAACAGTGTGCTTTAATCTATCAGTTGGCTAGAATTCCCCAAGATTTTCCATGTTCTGTTTTCCTCAGAGGCGCAGTGGAGTCCCTAAGTGAAGGACATTTCCTGCCCCAGCAACCAATCACCAGTGCGCTGGACCTATCGACAAAGCTAGTTTACGGTTTGACCCTGAAAGAGCCCCCCAGGCTCATGCGCTTACATACTTGGTCTCTAGCTGGCAGCACAACTTTGGGAAGAGGCAGAACCTTTTGGACATGGTGCCAAGCTGGCAGCTACAGAGTCACAGAGACTGGCCTTGAGGGTCTAGGCTAGCCCTGCTTCTGATCCAGCTTTCAGATCCGCTGAGCTGTAACAAGCTGCACTATCAGCTTGTACAACCATGCCTTCTGCACACCACGGTGGACTGAACACCCATAAATCCGAGCCCAAATCAACCTCCCCTCCATTTAGTTGCTTATGCGGAGTATTTGGTCACAGGCATGAGCAGAGCGATCAGAGCCAGGGAACTCACCTGTTTGTAGGAAATCCACTCATAGGGCTGGTTTGGCTTTCTAGAACCTAAACAAGGGCCATTGTCTACAAAAAGAAAAAACAAAGATGAAGCAAAAGATGGTCTTGATGTTTAACTATTCCTGTACCATTTTATTTGTTCCTGTCTTATTCCTCATAATATCAGGTAGACTCTACTCTTCAAATTAGATTAGAAATGTTTTTTCCCTGGAGTTTGAAATGATTTTTATGTTTGTTTGTTTGTTCTGTTTCTTAAACAGAAGGGGGAAGTGAAAAAGGAGAATGGCAAATATTAATATGACTGACTTTTTTTGGTTTTTCAAGACAAGATCTCTGTGGCTCTGGCTGTCCTAGAACTTACTATGTAGACCAAGATGGCCTCAAACTCACAGAGATTTATCTGCCTCTACCTCCAGAGTGCTGAGATTAAAGGTGTGTGTCACCACACTCAGTTAGATTTTAAAGAACATTTAACCTGTGACTTTTTCTTTCATGCCAGTAGCTGAGTGTTGAGATATTACTGTGGATTTTCAGGAGAGGCACCATCAGAATTTTTAAGGAAGTTTTAAGCATTCCAACTCAGAACAAAATGTTTACTCAAAGGCCATGGGTTGGAGGCTTAGGTGCCAGCTGAGTGGCTTTTAGAAGTGATGGAGTCCTGAGGGCTCTGGCCCAATCAGTGGGGTTAATCCCTTGGTGTGCTTATAATATGATGGCAACAAGCCGGGCGGTGGTGGCGCACGCCTTTAATCCCAGCACTTGGGAGGCAGAGGCAGGCGGATCTTTGCGAGTTCGAGGCCAGCCTGGTATACAAGGCGAGTCCAGGACAGCCAGAGCTGTTAAACAGAGAAACTCTGTCTCGAAAAAAAAAAAAAAAATATGATGGCAACAATGTGAAAATACCCTTGAGGATAGCCTTGCCATGGCTACTTCCTGCATCCTGCCCCCGCCCTGATGACTTTCTATCCCTACCCCCAAAGGGAGGAAGGTAAGGAAAATAAAGATGCCAATAAAGTCTAGGTTCACCAGTCCAAGTTTGAATGTATAAAGGTGTTCTGATTTGGTATAGGGACATGGGAGAATTGGCAAGGAAGACAACA
Source organism: Lophiomys imhausi (assembly GCA_907164525.1). Lineage (NCBI taxonomy): Eukaryota > Metazoa > Chordata > Mammalia > Rodentia > Muridae > Lophiomys > Lophiomys imhausi. The sequence continues at coordinate 4,166,571 of CAJQZJ010015786.1, read as the reverse complement.
GAATGGTTTCACCAGGGCCTTGACAAGCCTGGCCCTATTACCTAGGTTTATGCCTAGAGAAGCATGGCACATGAGTGGATTCAAGTATCAGTCAGCAGTTGGGAGGATACAAGCTGGGCTCGATGACTTTTCTGTTATCCCTAATAACAGACCTGACCAAACAGTGTTTCTTCTAGACCTGCTTCAGTGTGCAGACCATACGTAACAAGGCTGGGAGGGCATGGCAGGACAAGCAAAACAATGCTGCTTCTCAAGGTGGGAGACCCCTCAGCTACAGGAACCGACGGCATTTTATTCCTCAAGATCTAAGACTGGCAAAGCTGCAGCGGAGGGTCATAGTGAGCCAATGGCTGTTTCTGTAAGCAGTATTAGTAGAACACAGCCTTACTCACTTACACGCCTACATCTGAAGATGCAGAGATTGATTGGCCCAAAAGGCCTAAAGCCCAATGTATTCCTGTTGGGCTTTTTATGGGCACAGCACACTGATTCCAGCTCATAAAGCTGTGGTGGTGAGCACCAGCTCACCTGCAAACCTGAAAGACACCCACACCCTGGTCCTGCTGCTGGAATTTCTGAGGTAACTGGATGAGTGTGAGCATTAAGCTTTAGTGTTCCTTAAAAAACGTCCCCAGGTGATACTAATGTAAACTGGGCACATCTTAAAATCCTAGGTTTAAGGGGACTGGAGAGATGGCTTAGCAGTTAGGAGCACTGGCTGCTTTTCCAGAAGACCCAATTCCCAGCACCCACATGGTGACTTAAAAGTAACTCCAGTTCCAGTGTGTCGGACACCGTCTTCTGGCTTCTGTGGGCACTTCATGTAAATGGTATACAGGTAAAAGATACACATAAAAATAATTTTTAAAATTTTAAAGTAGATTTAAAAAGTTTTAGGTTAACTTCTGTCACTGAACAAACTTCTGACCGTCTACTCAAATGCTAGGCTTTGCTCCTCTATAATTTTTCAGTCCTGAGAACGTTACATGTCAGGATAAAATGTTTCTTGAAGGAAAAAAAGAATCAACTCAAAAAGCAGTTGCCCTTATCAATGTGTATTAAGAAGGTTTAAGTCCCCATCCTCCTGTGATTTCAATGAAGATCACTCATTTTCCAACTAGACAAGTGACAAGAGAACAAAATTGTCTAATTGTCAGAAGTACAGTGTAAGCCTTATACTGCTGGATAAGCCACACTCTGCTTATAGAGGAAAGGCTACATGTAATTTACAGCACATATATTTTCACATAACTTGATGCTGGTTTGCTCTACCTCAGGGAGATTTACTATCATAGATAAACTCAGACCTCAATACTAACTTCAGAAAGCTCATGTATTAAATGTTAGACAAGGAAGTTTGCTTTCTCTTTATAGGGGGATAATGAGCCTTTTATAGGAATATCTGGTTAAACACAATGGGCTGAGTAATCAGACTATACCATTGTCGAGCAATAAATGGCAGGTACTTCTAGAGAGCATACATTCTGTTTGCAGTGTATTGTGGGGCACAAGGAAAGCAATCTCCCCTGGTTCCTGACTATAAGATCAAAACCTAGCTACCAGTGGCAAAAATCGAAGCTAAAGTTTGGATCTTAAGGTCTACTTCTAAGCCAGGCGGTGGTGGCACATCCTTTAATCCCAGCACTTGGGAGGCAAAAGCAGGTGGATCTCTTGAGTATGAGGCCAGCTTGGTCTATTGAGTTCCAGGGCAGCCAGGGCTCACAAAGAGAAACATGTCTGCAGCCCTTTTACCCCTCTAAAAAAGATCTCATTCTATAAAGGAACCTAGGAAAAGCAAAAATAATCCTTAAAAAGAATGTGTCTTTCTTCATGGACAACATCCTAATTGAGTACCCAGTGTGGTCCAGTGACAGTGCTGTCAGGAGAGCCAAGTAGCAGGTTGTGTTCTCAAGGAGTACAGGCTAGAGGGCAAAAGGCAGGCCGTGGCAGGCCCAGCACCTCTCTATGTCGAGGGATTATTGCAGAAGCAGATATGTAATGCTGAGAGGAAAAGGAGCAGAAGCCCCACTGGAGACAGGAGTGAAATGTCAGGCTAGGAAGACATTTACAGAGGCAGTGAGACACAACAGTGTTAAAAGAGTACTACCATGTCAAGGCCACTGAGTGAGGGTGGGAAGGACAGGATTATGATGGGGGAAAGAGGAAGTTCGTGAAGACGTGAAGGGGGGCCAGCAGCGCTCTTGCTTGAGGACTGATTCAAGGTGGAGGGCTGTAGAGGGGCTGTAGCGGAGGCAGGTGATGGATTCTCTAGTGTGTTTGTGATGAGTGTAGTTTCCTTGCAAAGCCTGTGTTTCTCTCAAATACCCATGTTAGTGACCAGTCAGCTTGAAAAACGATGGGCCAGGGCCAATTAATCATTGTCTTTTGAACTACATGAAACACTGGATCTCCCAGTACACGTGACTCTCCATCAAAAATAGGACATATTTGCCCCGTATCACTTTTGGAGACAGAGAATATCTGGACAGTCATATAACTTTGAGATTGGCTGTGGACAAATTACAGGAGACAGAACAGGAACAATGCTGCGCGTGTGAAAGACTGGCAGATGTGCCCTTTTGAAAGGAAGGCTGCTCGTTCCACTTCACTACAGTGAAGTGTCAGTCACAGAAATGCAGCTGCAGGCTTACTTGACACCTGAATCCCCCTCTGGAAGCCATCATACAGCGTTCTGACATCATCGTAGTAGTACATCAAGAGCTTGTCATCGTCGAGGAGTGCTGATCTTCGAGCACCATCAGTACCCTGTTGGGAAGAACGGGGCAAGTAGGATGTTAACAAGAAGCCCACAGTATGGTGCCTTTATAGAAGTGCATGTGTCCAAAGGCTTGTCATTGATCTGCGGTGCACACACCTGAAAACGCCTGTCCTAACAGTTCTCAGGCGGATAATGAAAACACCAAAAGAAATGATGGCGGTGACACTGCAAACTAGATTCCCTGAGAGGATTTCACTTACTGTATACACATGAGCTGCCATTTGTCAGTTAGATGTAAAACAAATACAAACTGCTAGGCAGTGACTAGCAGCTGAATGAGGAAGTGCAGGATCTGTTAATATGCTGATGTAAGTCAGCTCTTCACTTGAAGAACCATGGTGGCTTTGGAGAAGAGAAGCTAAGACAGGCAGTGAATGGAATCTTGGGGAAAGAGAACCAAGAAAAAGGAGGAGGAGGAGGAACAGAAGAGGGAGGGAGGGAGGAGGAGGAGAAAACAGCAGCAGTGATTCAGATTTATAAGTACCTGTCCTGCCAGCTAAAGCCAAAGAGGGAGAGAGAGGACAACAGGAAATGCCACTGCCACACGTACTTTACCAGTCCTCAGACTGCATCCACCAACAGAACAGAGGGTGCTCCCACTCAGCCTGGAAGGAAACAACAGACCACTTGATTTTCCCTCCGTGAGTCACCACCACTTGAGGTCACTGCTACAGTTACCAACTGTACACAATCCCTTAGGTCCTTCAGTTCCCTGACTGGCATCTCAGGGTTAAAATCATCAGCTACTGAATATAAGTGCGAGCAGATGCAGGTCTTTCCAGGTGTTTATTTGCAGCTTGGACAGGTGTGCATATCTGCTGCTGAACACCTTCATCTAAGTTGTCTCCACCTGCTGGGGCCTAAGTCCAAGTGCCATGTACAGGGTGTCCTGAACATGGACAGAGTGTCAGTTCCTAGTCTCCTCAAGTATCAGGAGGAGCTGCAGAGCTCTCTAGGACACAGAGATCCCACAGGAGGTCCAGATAGCTCCAGGAACCCCTCAGACATTCTTTCTACACTGGTAGGTAAGAACACAGCTACTAGGTTAGAGCCTACTTCTTATTTCACATTTCAAAGAGGGGCCATTTGCATTTACAAAATCCCGGAAACCCTTGAAGGAAATTAGACCACGATAGGAGAACTCCCAGCACCACAAGAAAGGATTGTCCAAAAAGTGGAAGAGATCACTTCTGGCTTCAGGCTTGATGAGAGAAACAGGAAGCCACCCCTACCAAGCAGGGTCAAAGAGCAGTCAGAGTTGACCAGGATTCAGGGGAGAAAGGGTTCTGTGGCTTCCTAGTGAGAAGCTACATAAGGTAGGGCCAAAAACAAACAAAGACCCAAGACAATGAGGAAGGGGAAGAGAGGACAGAGGTCGGAGAAATAGAGAAATAAGAAAGAATGAGAGGAGGTGAAGCTGGGGGGGTGGTTGATTGCAGAAGGGCCATGTGCCATAATCACTACCTCCTGGCCTGGGTCCAATACACTGTACCCACCAAGTGAAGGACCGGGAGCCTGGCGGTCAGTCCCATGCTGCCCACAGGGAGGGCCTCAGGACACTGCTCAGGATGGTGCCCTCCGTTCCACTCATCCACTCACGGTGACGCGGAACCATCCATGGCATTTCTCAATACAATATTATCTCTTCAAAAGCAATGATGAGATCTGCATTCCAGAGAGAGGGTCTCACAGCCGTAAGTGGGACAGTTGGGAGAAGGTAAATAAGGTACGGGAGCCCTAGACTTCCATGGTTTGAATCTGAAATGTCCCCCCGCAGCCTCATGTTTTGATTGCTTGTTCCCTAGTCAGTGGTGCTATTTTGGAAGGCTGCTGAGAACAATAAAGACGAGTTTTCCTAGGGTACTTCACCTGCACAGAGCTGTGGAAGAAAGCGTTTGCCCAGGTTCTACCACTCTGGAACACAGAGGCGACTGTGGCCATGGTGCAAGGGGGCCCAGCAACTGCTCAGGCTGACAGCAGAAATGCTGTGGCCTCTGTGTGGTACTAGTTGTGTGAGCATGTAAAATAGAACGGAAGCTTCCACCAGGATTTGTAAGAAAATCTGAGCCAGGCAAGGTATATAGGGGTCAGATATGCTGCAGGGAGTTCCTGGGAGGTCTGTAGATGAAGCTATGACGGTAAAGACTAAGTTACAATAGAGTTCCAGGATGTTGGTGACCAGAAGAACATAGGCTGTCTGCCAAGAAAACCTTTAAGTATGGAACAGAGCCATCCCAGGACAGCTGTGTATGCCACGTGTGGCAAGGAGAGAGGCTTCCCAAGCTCACTGGAGTGCACATCACAGCAACATGTGACTCTCATGCTGGACATGGAATTACTGTAAGTCTACAGGTGTTTGCACTAGCCTGACCTCAGGGGTCCTTCAAGGTCCTTACTTGTTTACAACATCACCTCCAGACAGGTGTGACATACTTAGTGGGTATAAAAGCTCCCCACCCACCTCACCCACCTCTTCCTCTCTTGCTAACCCTGTTTGTTTCTCTGTACTCTAACTTCCCTCTGTCTCCCAGGTCCTTCTTCCTCTCCCTCTCCCTCTATGTTCCAGCTTCTCTCATGGCTCTGCCTCTGTTCCCTGCCCTAAACTCCCTTCCCCTTTACCTTAATAAACCTTATACCAGACCTGTTGTGTGGCATGGTATGATTTCCCCAGGGAATACACCTTGGCTGCATTATCATAATAGCTATAGGATTTGATGTTTTCCCTGCTGGCTTTGGACCTTGCTTCAGTCCTGTCCCCCACTTGCTTTGCCACCATGCCTCCCTTTCAGAATGGGGGAGTATACTCTGTGTCATTGTATAAGGAAAGTGTCTAGTTTCTGTATTTTCTAGGAGCTTGTAGCTAAAAGACTGCTTTGAGTCCCAGCAAAGATTCTGGATGTAGACATTTAGACAATGATGAACTATGAAGGCTATGGACTAAGCATGTTATGAGATGATCGTCAGCTTCGGGGTTCAGGGGTAGAATGCTATGGCTCGACTCTGGAGTATTACCACCCCACAGACTCGTGCTTTGACTATGTGTTCTCCAGCGAGGAGTCGCTCTATTGAGAGGCTGTAGAACCTTTAAGAGGTGGGGCCTAGCAGACAGATGTGCATGGTCAGGTATGGCCAGGTATAGGTGTTTTAAGATGTATCGGCCCGGTTTCTGGCTGGCTCTCTGCCTCCTATCTGTGGGAACATGAACAGCTACTGCAGCCAAGGTGAACTGAATGTTCTCCCCTTTTGAATCTGTGAAGCCATCACCTTCCTTTCCTTAAAGAGTTGTGCCAGGTGTTGTGGCCACTGCAGCGCAGAAGAAGCTAATACATCTTGTCCTTGCGTAACCAAAGAGACTCCAAGGACTACTGGCCAATCAAAACAATACAAGGAAGAACAAGGACACAGAGAGTAGGCGTGGACCCTGAAGGGCACAGACTTAACAGGTTTGTCTTTGTCAGAAGTAAGTTCTGGGTATCAAAGAAAGAGACCATCCTTCCAAGAGGCAAACTTCCCTCTTGATGGAGAGGTCACAGTCAGAAGGAGGACACCCAAGGACAAAAAATGCACTTGGGGTGGTGAATCTCCTTTAGTCTTATTTGGCTAGTGTGCTCAGTCATAGAATTCCTGGAATGTAGCAGGAGGCCTTTGTGTAAACAGGTTTCATCAGGTTGGATTTAAATTTTGCATAAATGCCTTAAAGGGTGAAGATAAAAACTTTTATGGTATTTAATAGAAAAGACTCATATTTTAATATTTCTTACATCGTAGAGTCCAGGTCTACAAATTGGGGGGAGGGACACGGACAACTGACATTTGCTGGGAATGGGAATGATGAAGGAGGAACCTGAAACTCAGGGTTTCATTAAGACAGTCAGGGTCCCAAGAGACAAGCCCCAAGCAGGGGAGTGGCGAAGACTGGATGAGGGCAGCATTAAAGTATAAACAGTGTGTAGGAAAGGCTGTGGGGAGGGATTACAGAGAGAAGAATGTATGTGGGTTCAGACTAGGGAAGAATTAAGGCATGGAGAATCACAGTTCTACGTTCATCTGTTGAGAAACAGATGGGGTTTAGCTAAAAAGTGAGGACCATACCCCTTAAGACAGGACAACTCTCCGTGTACTTCCCAACTCTCCAAAAACTGCTCTAGAGTAGTAGTTCTCAACCTGTGCATAGTAACCCCTTTGGAGGGTCAAACGACGCTTTCACAGGGGTTGCTGTCAGATATCTTGCATATCAGATATTCATATACAATTCATGACAGTAGCAAAATTACAGTTATAATACAGCAATGAAAAAACTATGGTTGGGGGTCACCACAACATAAGGAACTGTATTAAGGGCTCACAGCACTAGAAAAGGTTGGGAACCACTGCTCTAGAGGGTCACTGAAATAGCAAGCCTTTAGCTAAATAATTATTTAATTCAGTTTAAGCTTTTAGTGTTACTCAATCTTCAGGACCAGGGGAAAGATGGAGGTAAAACTATCAAACCAAACCGGAAGAAGTTAATTGTGCTCCTAATAAAGCCAACATAACCCATCTTGCCAACATAACCCAAGGATAAAGTGTTTATTATTATTCTAATTATTTGCAATTAAACTAATTAGCAAAGGCTTGAAATGAAGCAGTAAGGAGATGTCAAAATACAGATACTAACTATGAGGTACAGGTAAAACTGGGCAAAAGGCCCCACAGTCCTTCAGTTGTAAAGGAAAGGCCATGATTTGAAGAAGAGGGCAGTGAAATGAGGGGAGGAATAGATCATAAGTGCTGTGCTTTGAAATTTGTTCTAGGAACGACCACAGATTCCCCTAAAAGGATCATCATCTTGGATAGGCTGAAGTGTTCCTGTTCTTCCTGAATAAAAATGCTCCATGTAAGGACTGGGCATGCATCACCTCAGTTATACAAACCTACAGCAAGGAGGGCTGCACTCTGCAGGCTCAACAGCTGGAGCTCAGAGTTCCCACATGTGCTACAACAGAGCCTTTAATCACTGACTTATCCAAGTCCACACGGACAGTTCTAAGAACAGCTGCTACTATTGCAAAGGAAAATGTCTTTAGTGTGGTGCCTGTAGAAAGAAGGTGGGGCAGGGACTGGGCTGTGCTAGAGAACCGGGCTCACTATGCAGAGTCTGATCAATCAACACTGGAGAGCAGGAGAATTATGGGTCCGCGTCAACATGGATATGGCTTTTCAAGGTTAAAACAAAAGAGGGTAAATCTAAAGCATGGCAGGCAAGGCCGTTGGTACATTATATTCTCCAACATCTATAGTGGGTAAAACCCTTTGAGATCAGTCTTCCTACACACCGAATTATTAAGTACAGTTCAGGTTAAACTAGGCTACATTAGAAAGCAAAAGCTCAAAAAAAAAAAAAAAATTTAGCCGGGCGGTGGTGGCGCACGCCTTTAATTCCAGCACTTGGGAGGCAGAGGCAGGTGGATCTCTGTGAGTTCGAGGCCAGCCTGGTCTACAAAGCGAGTCCAGGACAGCCAGAACAACACAGAGAAACCCTGTCTCGAAAAACCAAAAAAAAAAAAAAAGAAAGCAAAAGCTCCAAATTCCCCCTGAGGCAGGAATGGGGAAAGGCAGGGTCTGGAAAGCGGGGACATCTATGTCTTGCAGTTCTGGAGAGTAGAGCTCTTACCAGTATTGGACAAGCAAGGACCCATGGTAGTGAGTTATTCTGACCTGCCCTGATATTTAGAGCATAGCAAGTATGTCTCTGAGGATTTCTTATTTGTGGAAAGGGTCCAACTTTACATCGTAGCATCACTTGTATCTGCAGGACCACAATACAAAGCAACTTAGGGTCAGAGGAAAAGTAGAGAGAGGGGAGCCAGGCGACCTCTCAGGAGACTATCAAAGTCTTGGATTGTAATGCTCACTCCATTGCAAGAATGGCACCAAACAGAAGCACCGTCCTGGTGGTGAAGGTGCTACATCTGTTCCCTTCCCTGGGGTCCACTCCCAGCATGACACCTGACATTTGTCACTTGACATACCACTTGACTCTGCCCAGCCCACAACCATACATTTCTTTTCAGAAACAGGATGGAACTGCTTTTCAGTAACAGTAGACCTTGACATAAAGGAGGTCTCTTAAAGGCTGGCCTGTGGGAGGAGCCCCACATCCCAGTGACCTCTGAACTCTGAACGGTAATGGACAAAGTATGTAAACAACACCCCCTAACCTGTATCAGCAGGTGAAGGGCAGAGGCTGCAGGGCAAGGGTCACGATGTCTATTTAATTAGCTAACAATCCTTGATCTTTACTCCCAGCAGGCAAATCCCAAATCCCGGGCAGAAGAGACACTCCCACAGTCAGTGCAGGACTTCCACCAGCTGAGGGAGTACTTATGAGCCTCTCCCAGCAGGCTGCCACCTCTCAGTAAGGACTAGCTGATGCCTTCCCACCTCACTTCCCTGTTTAAGAGGCAGTGAAACAGGGCGTCAGAAACAGCTAGGCTGGTGAAGAGTTCTGCAAGCAGGCTCCTCCAGACTGGCCTACATATTGTTCCCTTCATGCTTGAGAAGGCAGGGTCCAGACAAACACCACCCTCTAATCCTTAAAGCCTGAGGTGCTTTTCAAACCTAGTTAATTCTCTACTTGCTAATTTCCTGTGCTGCCCACTATCCCAATCAGACAGTGTGCTTAGGAGAAACTGGAGGTGGCATATAAAAAAATATCACTAGCCGAAAACTCAGCACACACTACTCTGCCAAAAGAAGTCTGTCTATAAGGTTTTTACCTGCTAACATTGCAGAACACACAAGGCACTCTGCTTCACCTCTGTCTGGCCTAATGGGACCACAGCTCGAAGTCCTACCACAGGTGACTCCACCTCTTGGATGTTTGTGTGTAGCATGAATTTTTGTCAAGAAGCACAGAGCTATGACAACTGTTATTTTTTGATATGGCAACTGTTGGCCTCATTTGGTGGGGGCTATCTTAAAACTTAAATGTTATTGAAATCATTTCTGTTACTTTAGTGTACACATGTTGATTTGTCTAACGAAACTTATAGCAGGTGGCATCATTTGTATGAAATCATGTGTTGTCAGACCTGGTTTATTATGTTCCTATGAAATCAATTCCCATGTTTCTCGATTATGGAGACCTCAGCAACACAGCAATATGCAGGGATACATACACACACACACACACACACACACACACACACACAAAATACATTTCTATTTTGGGTTTATTTACTTATTTTCATGTGTATGAGTGCAGATGGCTGTGAGCCACCATGTGGGTGCTGGGAACTGAACCCCAATCTTATGTAAGAACTCTTAACCACTGGACCACCTTTTTAGTTCCAACACGTAGTTTTTTAAACACTAATAATCAACTGTTTTCTTTCCTTAACTTCCTAAGACACCCCATAACCCTTCTGTAGCCTGGTGTTGGTGTTGTGCCATAGTTCCCAGTCACCCCTACCTTGGCCTCCAGAGCCCCGCCCACTGCCACTGCTCATTACCAGCCTGACGCTCCCTCCTCCCTCCTTTTCCAAGCCCCAGTCAGCAGACTGCTCATACAAACACCTTATATTCAGGTTCCAATAGGATGGGTATAGTACACAATTCAGAAAGGTTCGCATAATTTATTAGAAGTCTCTTAAGTTTTGAGAAAGGTGCTAAAGTTACCTAAAGGTGCAAAACACTGCAAACTTGCAGAAGAATCCTGTGAGCAGAAGCACCCTGAACACACCTTCTTTCCCTGCCTCCCTGGGAGGACTGTCTGCTGAAGACAGTCACAGACACCAAAACACCTCTCAGGACAACATGTTCAGAAATTCTCTGGGCTGACGGAGGTAGATTTGGGAGGGCCAACCTTCTTGGCTCATTCTCTGGGCTGACGGAGGTAGATTTGGGAGGGCCAAC
>CAJQZJ010015786.1:4124711-4151606 GCA_907164525.1 Lophiomys imhausi | reverse complement strand
TCACTAGGACAATGTGTCTACAGGACAGTGCTCACTAGAACAATGTGGTTATGTTCTTACAGAGGACCCAGGCCCAGTTCCCACAACCACATGGAGGTTCACAAACATCTGCAACTCCAGTGTCAGTTACACCATCATCTTTTGACCTCTGTGAGTACCTGCATGTAACATCATGCACATATATACATACTGTCACACACTCATACACACAATATAAATAAAAATAAATTATTTGCACATGTCCCTACAATGTCTCTTCTAGCGAACATTGGGCATTTCCAACAGTTACTGCTGAATTTTAGTATCTAAATCTATACCCTTTTGATAGTGACAACAATGATACTTGGAACACCCCATGCTATGCAGTAGAAAGGAATGCCACAAAGTCACACCAACTCAAGAAAAAGTTAAATCCTCCTCACTGGAGTGTGCTAAGCTGGGCAGATAACAGGCAAAGCCATCACATCCCAGTGGGAATGAAGAGGAGAGCCCAGTTCTCTCAGCGGACCGCCCCTGCCTATATCTGTCACAAATTACTGATACATTTGGTATATTTTAGGAGTTTTGTATTAGCGAATTCAAGAGCTTGTTTAAAATAGAGAACTAAAACCCTGTTAGCAGCACAAAGGTATTAATCTCACCAGGGCTTTCTGTGGATGGGCACACCAGGCTGCTACAGCCACCAATCTGGGGAAAAGTTGGGAGACTTTTAAGCTCTCCATCTAAAAGCAGTAAATGAAGCAGGTCTGTCTTTCAAACTCCCTTCTGTGTTGAAAGTAAGAAATACTGAAAGCAACTTCTGGCCAAAGCAGAGTAGAGAGAGCAATTGCGAAAACTCAGAGTGAAGAAGAGGAGGTGAAGAGTCAGGGCACCCTGAGAACTTGGCTCCTCAGTATTTTCAACTGCTTATGTTTTTCTGTGAACTTCAGAGGAGACAGGAGTGCTAAGGAATATTCATGAAGGGTCTATCGGCTTCTTATGCCATCCCAACCATTATCCCTTATCATGCTGAGGTTTCAAGTTCATGGTTATTTCATGGCCTTTGGTTTGCCCGAGCCACAGACACCATGGCACTTACAATGCAAGCACACTTGCCTCGAAGAGTTATTCCCTCGTACCCTACCCTAGAGACTGCAGCCATGATAATCTGTCAAGTGTCAATTACAGCCTTAACCTTTGTGAAAATAGAGTCCCTTTCAACAGTGCAAGAATGAGTTCTACAGATCAAATGTGCCACAAACACAACTCCCTGTAATATCTGGTGGCACTTCCCTGCTGGACCAGGTTCCAAGTTCTCTTTTTCTCCTGGTGGGATTTTCTATTCCCACATGGAGCCTAGCACAGGGAAGATCAGTGTGATTTCTGGAATTATTTTCAGTGGAACAGTGGAAAGACAACTAACCTACGTTAGTTGTCATGCTATCTGTCCCTGTGCCCTATAATTTGGCTTCTACATTCGTTTACTACCTACCAACAACAGCTTCTCTCTCTCTCTCTCTCTCTCTCTCTCTCTCTCTCTCTCTCTCTCTCAAGACAGGGTTTCTCTGTGTAGCCCTGCCTGTCCTGGACTCACTCTGTAGACCAGGCTGGCCTCGAATTCACAGAGATTTGTCTGCCTCTGCCTCCCAAGTGCTGGAATTAAAGGCATGTGCTACCATGTCCAGCCAGAACAGCTTCTCTTTTCAAACTGTCCTCACAAACAAATCAATGAGGTTACACTAATGAGGGAACATGAAGAGAAAGCCCAGAAGGCAGGTCAGAGCCCCACTTACCGATACTTCCACAGACTGCATGGAGAGGTCACATGGTGGCTTCAGGGCCTTAGGCCTTGTGGCGTACCAGAAAGTGGTGAGTGCAGCAAAGGCTCCGAAACCCATGAGTGTGTTGGTTGGAAGGGTACGCACATACTGCCGGATGTCAATCAGCTCTGGCATTCGAAAATACCGGAACAATTCATGGACTTCCATGGTCCTGTGTTGGTGGTTCCCTAGGCAGAATTCTGTTAGAAGAGAAAGATGCCATGTTCATTCCAGAGGGCAGAACACTTCTCCAGAGTTCACACAGGCCAGTCAGCAGTGCTCTGGCTTGCTGACCAACCACGCATTAAACCCACAGTCTAATGGTCCAGGTCTTTCCCCCACAGAAAAAGTTCATTTTTCTGGCAACACTTTAGTCATTTAGTTTTGTTCCATTTTTCCACTATACTGTGTAAAACAAAAAGGTTTTTAACCACATTAAAAGAAATTCCATCTCTGTTCTCTTCTACCTAATCAAACACACTCAACTCTCATTATCAAGGCTAACAGGGATAACATGAGTGAAGAAGCAAGAACAAGCCCAAACCACCTAAGGGCCATCAGCTGCTGCATCTGCCAAGAGATTCCAGAACAAGTTTCCCAACTGGTAAAACAGACCAGCCTAAATTTCAACATGTCTGTTTCCTAACAAAAATGGCTATAAATGCCGGGAGATCCATGATTGGCTGTTCTAATTAGATCACTTTCTTCTGTATTCCCCAAGATATTATAACTGAAATGAATAAATAAATTAGTGGGCATAAACTTTAGGACAAACACCAGAAGTGTAGAGAGGGGTTATGGAGCTTTATTTTTGAGAAAGGCAAAACAGTATGGAAGACTACACTCCAGAACCAAACCTGCTTTTGTGCCTTACTGGCAGTAGGAATGGCTTACGTTGCCTGGCTGAACCGTGGTTTGCCTCTCTGTAAACGAAGATGAAAACAGCACCATTCCACTGAACTTTCAGAACTACTAAGGGATTCCCATCAACAGCCAAGGATGGTGCCACACACAAGAAATTGTTTAGTAAGCGTTAAATACTATGGTCATTTCCTCTACCAAAGCTCTCTGATGAGTTCTGGGCTTAGAATACTAAGTTGATGCATTAATAAAACTGCTTACCTACAGCTACAGAGGCAAAATAAGAAGGCAAGATACATAGAAGAAAAAAACTAGGTATATATATATCAAAGCCCCAAACTGCATCAAATAAGCAATTTATCTAGAGATTAGTGTAAAATAATTAAGTGTGCAATAGAAAGAGAGAAAGAACAGTTCTAATTTAAAAGCTTATTGATGAATAATTCCCCCCAAGGCTGGCACACAGCAAAGGAAAAAATAGGAAATGATCCCAGAGAATGCGCTAAACTCCACAGCAATGCAACAAGTGCTCGATCTGCCACTCCAAGTTCAGACAGCATACATTTCTTTCAAAGCTAGATCAAGACTGAAAATGTATTTTTGAAATGGAGAAATCATCCTTTTAAGTAAAATTTATACTATTATACATCCCCCCCCGCCAAAAAGTAGCAGAATAGAAAGCTGCTTTTCCTAACCAACAATATGACAGGACCCAAAATAATAACACATTTGCTCAGCTTGTTCAAGCTTGTGCTATGGCTCAGAGCAAACACACACACACACACACACACACACACACACACACACATACACACAGAATCACAAAGTTAACGTTAACAGAAAAAACAGACCAACAAGTGTCTTCATATTTTAATTCTAGAAAGAAAGTACCCGTGCCTACAAAGCCACTCACCATCTGTGCCACCGACAGCTGACTGCTAGGTGACACACCACAGCAGAATCAGAAAAGGGCAGTGAGGATGGGGGTGGGGTGGGGGCCAGGGCAGCTCAGCGGGTGCCTACCAGGCCTGACAAGGTCTTTCAGGGCATTAGTCACATGCCGAGTCCTACCCTGCTGCCCACTGGGCTAAAGGTAACTAGCAGACAAAATCCATACTTGACTTCTTAGGGAAACAGGGGGTGGAGGATGGGCCAATGAGGAGCTGGCAGTAGAGTCACCCCACCGCTCCACCCATGGGCAGGGACCAGCATCAGTGAGTGTTGCTGCCAGGGGCAGTTCTTCAAACAGACACTGTTTTCATTTTGCTCAGCTTCCCAATAAGAAGAGACAATGGATAGGGTTTTTCTTTTCCTAACCATTGAAACAAAGGATTGGATGTTGGGTGGGATGTCTAACCACCATGAGACAACTCTGGGAGAATAAAATACAAAATACAGGTGCGGCTTATTTGTTCTAGGTGTTCCTAGGAACTGAGCTCTTCCTAGCATTCCGCATATCTGGGTGCCTAGGATGTCCCAAGCACTGTTAGGAGCTGGGACGGACGACAGGGCTAATAATCAAGTAGCTTTTCGGTGGGTTAACCACCTAACGAGGGACAAAATGAAATGAGGAGAGCCTACTAAGCACCAGGAAGGGCCCTCTGAGGAACAGTGAGACTTCAAGGCTAAGCAGATAAAATCAGGCTCAGGTCCTATCAGCACTGGCCATCGAGACGGCACAAACAGTATTATGACTTGGCATGCACACCATCGTTATGATCTAACATGCAAATTTGCTTTGCCCTCCAATCATTCTATCCCACTTGTCTTCACTGTCCTTCATCATTGTGGGTCTGAAGAGGCTTTATCCAGCCTTGCACACACACCCATGCCTCTTCTTTCCTCATTGTCTGGGGAGTAATTTCTGTAATATCTAGATTGGGTGGATTTATAGGATTGAATACAGCAGAATTACATCCTTGAGTGAGACCATCAAACCATCTCTAAACACAGAGAGTCACACACAGGGGATTAACTTATCTATTTTAAGCAGTGGCAGCTAAGATATAGAGTGCATTATGCAAAGAAAGTTTAATAAGGCTTGGAAGAAAAATGTTTTAAAAATCTTTTGAGAATCATATACTAATAGCACACAAGCAAAAACATCTTATCAGATGCTAATCTGTAATAATAAGCATTTAAATCCAGCCAAATTCTTACATTTAGTGGGTGATAATGACAAGCAATAGCCATTTAATTAATGCTAGCAGCCAGGTAGCAATCTGAAGACTAACTCTACTATGTAAATTGGTAAGGCTTAGACTGGAAACTATGCATGAAGAGGAGGAATATATCATTTAGTCATGTCAAGAATAAAAATATTAAGCACTGATAGCATTATAAACCTTTTTTTTTCTTCTACTTGAATGCTATTAAGGAAAAGGTAATCAGATATTTAAAAAAATAGAGGTGGGCTTATTATAGTCAAACAAAATGAGATACTGTAAACAGCCATTCTATGCCGTGTGTGAGGATATATATACACCATCCTTAAGACTCAGTCCTGACAGGTCTGTAAACAGCCATTCTATGCCGTGTGTGAGGATATACACCATCCTTAAGATGCCCTGTGTGAGGATATACACCATCCTTAAGACTCAGTCCTGACAGGTCTATAAACAGCCATTCTATGCCATGTGTGAGGATATACACCATCCTTAAGATTCAGCCTGACAGGTCGTCTTTAAACAGCCATTCTATGCCATGTGTGAGGATATACACCATCCTTAAGATGCTGTGTGTGAGGAGATACACCATCCTTAAGACTCAGTCCTGACAGGTCTTTAAACAGCCATTCTATGCCATGTGTGAGGATATACACCATCCTTAAGATGCTGTGTGTGAGGACATACACCATCCTTAAGACTCAGTCCTGACAGGTCTTTAAACAGCCATTCTATGCTGTGTGTGAGGATATACACCATCCTTAAGACTCAGTCCTGACAGGTCTGTAAACAGCCATTCTATGCCGTGTGTGAGGATATACACCATCCTTAAGACTCAGCCTGACAAGTCTTTAAACAGCCATTCTATGCCGTGTGTGAGGATATACACCATCCTTAAGACTCAGTCCTGACAGGTCTTTGAGCTCTTGCTAATAAGTGCTTAAAAGAGACACATATGTATTCTGTTGAGAATTTTCTGGGATTTTTTTTTTTTCAAAAGCAAACTTCCATAACCCTGTCTAGCAGAGCTTATAGCCCAGGCACATACATCTCGCTCGCTGTTCTCTTCTAATAACTATGTCTCAGTGTGGAACATACTGGCTTGCTGGCGGCCAGCTACTCCGGCTGCTGCAGCCACTCCCGTGCGCCCTTCCTCTCTGCTTACAGAACTGACGGAGAGACAGCTCGCAGTCATGGGCACTTGCTGCTCTTCTAGAGGATCTAAGTTCAGTTCCCAGCACCCACACTGGGCAGCTCATGAGATATCTGCAGCTTCCTCTGGCCTGTTGGCACCACAAACATGTAACATACAAAAACACAGATACACACAGACTTTTTTTTTTTTTAATTTTTCAAGACATGGCTTCTCTGTGTAGCTCTGGCTGTCCCGGAACTCTCTCTGTAGACGAAGTTGGCCTCAAACTCAGAGATCTTCCTGTCTCTGCCTCCAGAATGCTGGGATTAAAGGTGTGTGCCACCACTGCCTGAGTGAAACACAGACTTTTTTTTTTTTAAAGGGGTTTGCTCAGCTGGCTTGTCTGAAGTGCCTTTAACTAGAGTCAGAAAGGAAGAATGATATGAAAGTAACAATAGCCAAAGAGCGCAGCTGAGCAAAGAACAAGAGCACAGGGTGCCTCTGGGTGCCAGTAGGCAGAAACAGGCGGAAGGGAGAAGAGCAGTGGAAACTGGGCGGGCATGATTGTCAAACCCAGAAATGCGGGGACATTTACTTAGTGCTTCAGGGAGTTTTTCATATGCTGCATCTCAATAGAACATCAAATAGTAAAATGACCATAAGGAAAGACAGAGCCAGAACAGAAAAAGCTTCTCAGAGCTACGTAGCAGAGCAAGACACTAACCTGCCCCTAAAGCATTTCCAGAATGGCTCTTCCTCTTGGCTATCCTGATCTGCATATACATGGTTAGCTGCACAGGGACTCCAAGTCCCCTTCAGCCTGCTCTAAGGTAGGAACTAAGAGGACAGCATAGAAGGGTCCTACCAGCAGTAATACTGGTTGGTGTTATGAGACACTCAAATCTGAAGTCGATTTGAACTTTCAATGTCTTACATAAATGCTACCATTGATCTTGTTTCCCTGGCCTCTGCACAGTGCATTCAGTGCCCACTGTACACAAAGGTTCACCTCTGACCACTGTGCTTGCATTATTAAAAAAAGTAGCTCAGAGACAGAGGTGACTCACAAGGGTATCGTTCTCCGTAAGGACATATGAAGATGGACACACACACACACACTCTCTCTCTCTCTCTCACAATTCTGCAAAATAAAATTAATTTACTTACAGTAGCATTTTATTCTCTCCTTGTGATCTAGATGTTTCTCTCTTTCTTATGTCCCTCGAGCTTCCATCAAGCCGAGTAACAGCAGTTTGATGGAATGCTCCACTAGGAATGTGGACTTCAGACAAACCCACACAAATTGCAAGCTTGCCCAACAGCAGCAAATTGAGAAGTCCTGACATCTTTCCTTAATGCAGCAAGCCAAGCTGGCACGGTGCTGCCATTCCCTGCCCCACCTCCTCCCCTGACACAAGAGGCTATTTACAAGACTAAAAGTGCCCCCTTTGTCCTGTACTAGCCGGGCAGAGCCCAGGCCCCAGGAGGAACAAGAGAGTGGCAGCTAAGCCATTTGCTGCTCTTTCAGTCTGCCACTCTAGAGTCACTGGAGTCGTGCTCCTTAACCCTAGCTGGCAAACCACCTAAAGCTAGATTTGTTTAAGCCACAGCCTAGGAACCAAAGACCAGTGGGGCCATCCCCTAGAGAGAAGGAAGTACTGAGTATCAGAAGATGGGAGTCCCCAGGTAGAGGGGAAGCAAGGGCTGCTGACCAAACCCTATGCCATGGGAATCTCCACCATGCTTGCTTCTTGTGGCCCATCTCATTAGCACAGGGAACTACTTGGGTGACTCTGAGATCCTCTGCACAAAGATCCAAATGGTTCTACAAAGAATCCATCAATGTCACCCACCACTTAGGACTTTTCCTCTCAACCAAGTATAAACAACAACAAAACAAACCAACAAAAACCTGAGACCAATGGGGTTTTCATTTTCATTAAAGTGGCTGATCCCATGGATTACCAAATTAATTTTCATGAAGATTTTAAGTGTAAATAGAGCAGAGATGTCTTGTTTTGAATTTTTTGTGAAACACTGGAGTCAAGTTGAGTGCTTCTATACTCAGGCTTCTTCCCCATTCCTCCTAAAGTTCTCAGAGAAAGAACTAAACACACATTTGTCTGCATTTAAAATCAAATACAATGTGGCACTATTTTTGTCTGGTAAGAGTAAGGACATAATAGGTAGCTATAGATCACAAATATCATATATGCAACAACTCCAACAGAATATCCAAAATTTAGTATATCAACTTGAAAAGATAAATTTTTAGGGACGCATATTGGATTAGTTGAATATCTGCTCATAATAATTTTTATATTCATTGAATTCATATATAGATAAGTCAAATGACAAACTAAATTACTTTGGAAATATTGCTTAGGATCTATCTATCTATCTATCTATCTATCTATCTACCTACCTACCCACCTACCTATCTAACAGAGAGGATCTTGCTATATATAGCCCAGGGTGGCCTCAATCCTCCTGCCTCAGCCTCCCTCAGGCTCTTTCAGACCACCTTTTCAAGCTCTAGCATTTTCTGTGAAGCACCTTCACATGTTTCTCTTTCATTTAACTTAAATAAGTTTTAAGTTACTTAGCATTTTTGAAAACATGCATGCATCTACCACTAAAAACAACACCCCCCACCCCCGTTACAGGACACATTTAATTATGAATCCACATTTATATCCTTGATGGTTTTTAAAAGTGATTTTCAAAAGCTTCTTAGAACAATATTCAGCATTTGCCTTTGGAAGATCAAACACCAAGAAGCCATTAGCTATTTTTCTTTGCATTATAAAAAGCCCATCAGTTATTCTATGAGGACCTGAGAATGGGTTCAGGAGAGATGTTCCAGGAGCAGGCCTTTGCTCTGCCTGGTGCTGCTCAGAGTGGCTGACAGTACACCTCATAGAGAACACTGGTGAGACTTGTAATATGAAGACTGAATGAGGGGCTGGAAAAAGTCCTGCTCTTGTAGCAGCAAAGTACAAGAATTATTTCCTATTTAGAGAAAGGACAAACTGAGAAAAGCTTAGACCTGGTCTTGAGACTTGGTACACGAACGCAAGACTGAGGGCCTAACAAGCCAGCAGTGTAAGAGACAGTGACAGGGACTTTAAGGGGAGATGCATGGTAACAGTAGAAGCTGGCCCTCAAATGGGGGAGAAAGAGACAAGATAATAAGAAGCAACTCCCCCCTTAGGTCTAACACTATTGATAAAAAAATCTGGAGCAAACTAACAAAGGTCAAGTGGATAGGAGAGGGGAAGGAAGGTATTCCGGGAAATCAGTGGAGTCATGAATGTTGCTTGTTTTTCTTTTTTGTGACAGGATTTCTCTGTGTAGCCCTGGCTTTCCTGGAACTTGCTCTGTAGACCAGGCTGGCCTCGAATTCACAGAGATCCGTCTGCCTCTGCCTCCTGAATGCTGGGATTAAAGACATGTGCCACCAGCGCCCAGCAAGACATGATTTTTAAAGTAAAATTATTTTTGTTTTATGTGTATGAGTGTTTTGCCTGCATACATGTACAGATAGATGTATACCATGTGCATGCCTGGAGCCCCCGGAGGCCAGAAGAGGGAATCAGATTTCTTAGAGCTGGAGTTGCAGACAGTTATGAGCCTTCATGTGGGGGCTGGCAACCAAATCTGAGTCCTCTGGAAGAGCAACCAGTGCTCTTAACCACTGAGCCACGCCTTAGGTCCAGTGTTCTAAGCGTCACTGCCAGCTGGGTCCCTACAGCAGATCAGGCCCTAGGCTGTGCATTTACATCATTGGCTAATGCCATCTTCATCGTGGCCTTCCTTTCCTGCAGGAGGTGGTTGTTCCCACCAGTTCAAACACACAGGATGGTCCCTGCTCCTATTCTACTCAAGAAAGGGTCAGTAGTCAAAAGCCAGTCTGAAGTGGAAGTTTATGGACTCTGAGTGGTCAGTGCCGCCACCCAGGCAAGAAGACTCGAATCCAGGCAGGGGTGGGAGGCCATGCTGCTAATGACAAAAAGCCTCAACACACTATGCTTTAAAAAGCCAGTATCTGAACCCAAATGCCCACCACCAGATGAATGACTAAACAGGCTATAGTATATATAGGCATATATATATATATATATATATATATATATATATATATACCATTATATAACATCAGCAGCATTCAGCCTTTCAAAGAAAATCAGGAGAACACCACAACATACATAATATGAACTGGCTGCAGAAAATACCAAGCTAAGTGAATAAGCCAAAGGGAAGGACAGATATGACCTTATCTACATGAGGTATATGGAATCAGCAAATTCACAGTCAAAAAGTAGAATAGGGGTTACCAGGGGCTAGGGACAGAGAAGGGGACGTGGAGACATTGCCCAGCAGCTGCAGAGGTTTTGTTTGGGGTGATGAAACCTGTGGGGCTGGACAGTGGTGACACTCGTACAGCTCACATTGGGCAACCGTATGCGTTAAGATAGTGCAAAAAGAAAATTACAAATAATTTACAAAAAGCGATTTGGTAAATGACTGGCAGTAACAGATAAAGAACTGGAGAGCTGAGTTCTGGGGTCTGGAAGGAATGAAGGGTGGGAAGGGGCAGCCATGGTAACTGCAGAGCTTGAGTCCAGAAGGCAGTTTGTGAGCTACCTACTGCCCCAACTTCCCAGGTCCCCAAAGCCTTCCTCCATGGGCGAGATCAAAGGTTTTGGGGGAGCCACACTTCCCTGAAGAGGCTCCCCTGCTGGATTTCTGACCCAGCACAGCCACAGGAGGAGGTTTCTCAGGGTAAGGCTGCCTCAGTTCCTCACCGGAGCATATGCGCCTGCCCTTTACCGGCCCTCCCAGCCTTTCCTGAAGAAAACCTTCCCTCCTCTAGTCTGTGGCTGCTCTGCATCTCCCTCTCTCACCATCTGAGACCTGTTTTATGATGTGCAAATCCTACTGGACAGTCCAGAGGCCACCTTCTCTAACAAATTCTTACAGGATCTCCTTGTTGGTAAGCCACAGAAATCCAGGTTACTTTCTCTGTGGCCTTTGTGAGGTACTGAGAGCCTCCTGCTAGACACTCCTGGTCCGTGGCCCTCAGGAGGTATGGAGATCTTTCTGTCTCTTCCTACCCTCGTACTTAATAAAGTTCCCAGACCCAAACAGGTACTTAGTATTTACTAAGGAGGAGTGACCTTCTGTGGTTCTCACTACTGTTTTACTGCAGTCTGCTGCAAGAGACATTCACATGGGTGACTTGAAAGAGGAAAGAGATATCCAGCGAGTTCTCAGGGTTCATCAAGGTTTAGTCACTCCTCTTCCTCCTCCCTCCCATCTGCAGTTTCCTGACCCTGTGGCAGAGAGTAACTCCACGGCCCTGGTGGTTTGGAGCGGCTGGAGGGCTACAGGGCGATGACCTGAAATCTATATAAAAGTATTCTCTTGCCCAGTCCCCATGATGCTTTGTATCTCTCCAAACATTTCACTTCCTGAGAAGTTTGTCAACACTAATGGTAACAGTCTTGGGTATTTAGGGATGTGACCCTTCATCAGTTTAAGACAATCAAGGTTGCCCACTAGGGCACAGATACCATGAGCAAATGACAGGAGAAGGGAGGACTCTCAGTGTACCACCCAGATGAGTTTTCTATGGCCTGAAGCTGGAGCAACAGAGGAGTCTGGCGAGGAGAGCATCCCCAGACACTGAGAGACCGGGGTGGGTAGCCCCCTGGGAGGTAAGGGAAGCTGGCCATAGGCCCTGTCCATTTCCCCAGAACATATGATATTCACAAAGTCAATTCAGCAGATAGCTCACCGCCTGTCCCTTTCCACGCAAACGCAGAGGATCTGTGTGTTTGGAGGAAGATGGGCAGGCCATGTGAAGGCCTTTACGTAGGACAGCAAGGTTAAAATTGAGTACGATGTATTCAAGAAACTTTCTATGTGAAGAACACCCCTAAGGGAAGTTCTTCATTTGTCCTCAAACAGTTATTTAATATGTAAATTAATAACATCTGGCAAAGCTGGGAGAAACATTTTCTTCAGTGGTGGAACCACTGATAAGGTGCTCATGCTCCTGTAAACAAATACATATTCCTGAAAACAATACAAATGGAGCTCACTGAGTCAGGAAAAGGCAGACAGGAAAGCAGAGGTTGGAAGAGGAAGGGGATTAATAGGAGGGAGGAGATGAAAGGGGTAGGAGCAGTGTGTGATTATGACTGCAACATATTATATACATGTATGACAATATCTTAATGAAACCTACTACATATAATTATATACACAGGCTAATAAAATACTAAAATATATATGAATTAACCTGCTCCATTCCTGCCATAACAAGCAGGGATGCTTACTGACAAAGGCTAGGGAAGGAAGAGGACTTGGATGGAAGGGGCTGCCTCAGTCAGTCCCTTCAATGGATGGAGTGGGTCAACTACCTCAACCATTCCTGACAAAGCAGGTTCTGTTAGATGATACCTGGCCCAAGGATGAGTCCCAACTATGTCTATGAGACTAGAGGTTGAAGAGGGTGACAACTCGGTCTCAGGGTGGTGGGCAACATAAGTAGAGCCTGTTATTATAGAGAGGAGGTGGTAGGATTCCAGTGTTTGAGAGAAGGTCCAATCTCGAGGTCACCTGAGATGTTTTGTCCAAAGCTCAAATCTTCCAGAGGTGACTACGGACTTACACAGCACAGAAACATGGAAAGAATCCTGGACTCAAATGTAAAAGGTCCCATTCCAGGTACTGCTGGCTGTTCCCAGAAGAGCTGCACCATGAGCCGGCTTCTGCCTGTGTGGGACCATCAAGACCAAACCAAACAGGATTCCACCCACACCTTGAAACCCCAGGTACAAGGAGAAAAGCATTAAAAACTACCAACTCTGAGCTGGGGAGGTGGTTCAGTGGTTAAGGGCTCTTTTCCTGCAGAAAACCTGACTTCTGCTCACAGCACCTATGTTGGGCAGCTCACAACTGCCTGTAACTCCAACACCAGAAGGATCCAAGGCCTCTGCCCTCTGTGGACATCAGCAGTCACCTGTACAAAAATCACACACAGGCACAGACACTCACACAGACACACACACACACACACACACACACACACACACACACCCCTCTGGCCTCTGTGGACATAGGCAGTCACTTGTACATACTCACATACAGATACAGACAGACAGACAGATAGACACACACACAGACACTCAACTACATACACACAGACATGCAGACACATACATATCAAACAACTTAAAATAAAAATAAACCATAAAAGCCCATCGGTTCTATGGTAGTAGGCCTGCAAGTGTTTATTGTTATTATATTATTATGCTTTACATTGGGCTTTTTAATTGTAGTAAATGAATAACATAAAATTTGCCATATCAACCACTATTTTCAATAATGAAGATGTAACTGGTTCAGATTGGCTAATGTTCTTTTGTATTTATGTATTTTCCACCTGCTGCACAAAGGATTTAGGGTGGTAACCTGCCCTTATTAAGGAATGACAGATGGGCTGTAACCCTCTGCCAGGAGACACAGCTGAGCCCTCACGTCTGTCTTGAGCTGGGCTTGGGTACAGGCCCTCATCAGCCCCGGGAGCAACTTCCACATAAGTGTTCTTTCAGAGAGGACTGCGCTGCAAACCAAACAACACTCTGAACACTGTAGGGACATAAAACTTCCCATTAGCCCTTTGCAAACACGAGGATGAAGCCCTAGCGATGCTTTCTCCACCTTCCACAAGTTCAGGAGAACAATGAAGGCAAACACACAGACAGGAGTTAACCCAGCAACGCAAGAAAGCTGTGGATGGATGGCCTCTAGCAGGAAGAAAGTGGTAGGTAGGGCCATGTTGCTGCAAGCCACATGGAGGGGAAAGAACACTCTTAAGTATGAGTTGGAGGCCACCAGAGGGCTGTACAGAGGCCAAAGTGGAACTGGGCCAAATCTAAACAGTCAAAGACAGGTGGGGGTAGGGAGACACCCATGAAAACCAGACTATGGGGAGCAAGGAGGTGGGCAGTTAGGGGTGGGTTAGGAACTGGCAGCCTCAGAGACCAGGAGACAAGGCCTCTCTCCCAGAACGTGATTCCTGTCAGCAGGCTATGGAATAGCTGCTGGAGGTTCATCTTCACCAGAATGCTTAGTTTACAGTCAGCCATGTCCTGGTAGGGGGGCCTAAGTCAGTATTAAAGAGAGAACAAACTCAGGCCTTGTCCTCAAGGGGCACACAGGGCCCAGTGACTCAGAGGTCACAGCTATCAAATAGCAGTGACCTGGGTAAGAAGGCTCAAGCGGGCACAGGTTGGGTAGGGTTACTTACACCTCTTAAAATAGAATAAGGCTTCAGAGTGACAGTCAATGAGAGAAATGGCTTAGCCCAACAAAGTATGAGTCGCAGACCCAATACAAACACATACATACTTCCCCTGGGGGAAGACTAGACACTCACAAGATTAGGGTAGTCACCCTTAGGTTTTAACAGACTTCAACACAAGTAACTTAAAAAACAGAAACATTAGTGGAATCTTTAAAATATTTTTTAAGTTGTGAGGCTCTTCGGGATGGATTGGAACCTTTAAAGAACACGGGGCCCCTATGTCTTTGTGGAAGGTGGTGGAGTTAGAGAAAGCAACAGGTGAAATGGAGGTCAGGTTAAGCAGGATTTTACTCATTGTTTGGGGAGGCGTGAGAGGAACCTGTGACACCATGGGGCACTAGCTAAAATTACACGGAGTTCAGGTAACCATAGGAAGAGGTGACTTGGTAAGGGAAGCTGAAAACAAAACAAATCTAAGTTACGGAAGATTACAGAACAATGACCTACTATATAAGGGGCAGGAAAAAGAAAATAAATGCCAAGTTTAGTTGTTATCTGCTTGGAATAAAGTTCCATTAGTTTGGGCATCTTTACACTCCCATCTTAGTTAGTTTAAATTCTTGCTACAAAAGTCCCCAAGTCTATTCAATAGACCAAATAGTACAATGAAGTTACCATATAGTCCTTCAGTCACAGCTAACATTTTGGCTAATTTGTTTTATTATGTGCTCTCTCCTCTATCTCTCTCTAAGGATTTCAGGGGAAATCTCATACATCCTGCCATTCAGGAGACACTGAGGGGCCAACAGCCCTCTGACTCTATGGGTTAGGAAACTACTTGTGGGGTGGCAGTAAACCTCACTGGCACACACAACGTATCCGGCCACGGCCCAATGATCTAAACAAAGGGAGCCAAGTTAAATGTTGACTCGAAGCAGCCAATCCAGCACAATATTTAATTTCCATGCAAGACATGGGTCCATGTACTCAGTAGGCAAATATTCATTGACTACCCACTATGTCCCAAGCCAGCCCAAGCCTCAGGAGAAAGCCAGAGAGAAAACAAAGAACCTGTCTAATTAAGGCTTCCACACTGAAAAATCTGAAAAACAGAATCAAACACACTCACTCTGGCTTTTACTAGCTCATTTGAAGTCCGACACACATTTGGATGTGGATTAGAACCTAATTTCAGAGAGAAGTTACAGCTTCTATCCACCTCTGACAAACTGAGTCACCTTTTTTAAAAGTGGTCCTCGAGGTCTACTGCCATACCAGAAGTAGAGAAGGAGACAACTTTCTGGTTCTCTATTCTTCTAACCCATCCCAACTGCTTACAAATAAATGCACCTGTAAACGTACATGCTTTTATTCATACTCCATACCCATATTCTCTGAAATGTTTCATGGCCATGAAACAAATATAGATTTAAAGAAAGACAAAAATATATCTCTAATAGTTCTAATATTTCCATCCTGCATTCTAGTATGTGGTCTAGCTGCCCCCCCCCCAAACAAAAGCAAAAATAACCACTGTTAGAAACCACCCTAGTCTCCAGAGAGCCTTCAGCAGCTTCGCTGACACCTGCCTGGTGAGGTTCACCTGTTTCTGCCACAGCTGCCACCTCAGAGTTCCCTTAGAGACTGGCCATGTGTTTGGAAATCTATCTTGGGCCAGGAATCCTATAACTTTAGCCCCTACATCCAATGGGCAAGTATCCTTACCTTACTTACACTCTGTAACCCCAAATTCATCTCCAAGTCATGTCAGAAAAGAACAATCGACTGGCATTGTCTTCAGAGCCCAAGCCAGGGATCTGGAGTGCTCAGCTATACCCTGTAGACCTTGGGCCTCTCCTCTACAGGGTGCCCTGGTTGGACGGTGATGGGTAAGGTCCCTGTTGGCTCCACATGCTAGGATGCCTCACAGCTTGCCTGAGGTACAGTGTGGGTAACTGTCTCACAGAAACAGAGACCTATCTGACCAGTATAGTCTTGGCAAAGAAACAAGGCACACCTTTAGAGCAGGAATACCAGGTAAGGGACAACTCTAGTACAGTTATGTAAGATTATCTGGAATTCAACACTAATCTCCCCCACATCCTGAGAAACCCAGAACCACCTGTTTCTCTTCCTCACTGAACTCACAGGAAGGAAACCCTTGAGCTGTATTCTCAGACGCGGAGTTCATCTCCATTGTGGTGCAGACGTTGGTGCACAGGCTTTCAACCCCTTGATCTTAACGGCTAAGATCTAGATTAGGAGAATACATAAATGTGGACTCTTGTCAGGGGACATTATCTTACAATCAATCATCAAGACACCATAAAGGGTCCGCTAGGGGTAAGGCACTGTATCAAATGCTCGGGGACAGTGAGTTGAGGTGACGCTACAGAAGGAAGCTCCCAACAGACAAGTTTGAAAAAAGACCTGGGGCCTCACAGTGGAAAGAAAGCCCTGACTGTTAGTGCTCAGGAAAGATTCAATCAGAATGCCACTTCAGGAAAAACAGTTATCCCCTCTTCCCAGCACCCACACCCTTTGCATTGTAACTAAGCCTTCACTGTCTGTGTGGAGGTGGCAGACTCTAGACTTGGCTGGTGGTTCTGAGAATCAAAGCAAGGAACTGGTACCACTGGGTAATATTGTTCAGAGAGCACATGAGAGTAAGCAGACTCTGCCTACTGACTGGGTTTGGGGACACAAGTCCAGGACAATACCTAGTTTCGGTCACTCTTGGGACCAGTCCAGAGCATTTCTGGGAGCATTTCTGAAAATATGGAAATGATAATGACAAGGTCCCTTCAACACTATGGTTGAAGTGTTCATTATGAGGAAGAAAGGTATACACACGTATCAAGACACATGCACGCCGAAGGCAGGGATGCTAATCAAAATATTAAATGACAGATGAAAACGATTCCAGTTTCAGAATTAGCAGTTGGGACATTTGGGACCGCAATCATTTTTTGACTGGTGTAGGTGTACCTCAACATTTTAGCTACTGGTTTGGTTCCTGGTGCATCCTAACCGAGTGTCAGAGAACCTAAGGTTCCAATGTATGAGACACTCTGAAAAGACAGAGTATCACATCAGGAAAATACCTCTGACAACAACTCTCCGAGGAAAGAAGTTGAAAAAATGATCAGCATTACAGAAAGGCCTCATGTACAGATACACAGGGCCTTTGAGGCCTGTGCCCTCACAGTCTAGCAGTTCAGGACAGATCACAGTCTTAGGGTGCACAGATCCCTTAGCCCATGCCCCCAGTGTCTTGTCCTTATATACCAGTTCATGGGGCTTTGAGACAGGCAGGGAAATAGCACATTGAGGCCAGGCTACATGGAAACTCTTGAAAAGCTAAGAAAGTCTTAGAACTCTGATGGTTTCTGCCCTGAAGTTCTGCTTCAGAAAAAAAGCTATCCTCTTCTTTTTTGGCCAACATCACCCTCCCCTATTTTCTTTGTTTTTGAGATGGGATCTCATCTCTAGTCCAGGCTAACCTAAAACTCACTATGTAGCCCAGCCTGACCTCAAACTCAAAGTGAATTTCCTGCCTCGGCCTCCCAAGTGCGGGGATTACAGGTGCTACCATACCCAGAACTGTTTCTTTTGTTTTGTTTTTTGCTTTTCTTTTAAACAAGGGCTTCTGCTGTCTAAACTGGAGATAACAGACTGTCAACTTACATACTAAAAATGCAAGGAAGATGCAGGTGCATGCTGGGAAGTGTTGGCCCTAGAGTAGATTACAGTAAGCAGAAACCTGTTGACTGCCTGCTCCTCAGGGGCCAGTCATTTCTCAATCAGGCACAGGGCCCAGGAACAAACTCTTGTGTGTGGTGTGTATGTGCGTGCGTGTCTGTGTGTGATGGCCAGAGAGGAAGGCAGCTTGCTCAACCTTCACTGAGCTATCCTCACTCCAGCACCACAGCTATATTGCATCTGTGAGATGAGGGGGCTGGGCCATTCCTGAGGTGGGGGTTTGTCTGAAGGGACTCTGAGGTGCCAAGAGATAGAAGTGACTCTGTGTGGATTCCACCCATGCTCAGCCCACCTTGCTTCACCCACGGCAGCCCTGTCATACTCAACCCTGGAAAACAACTCAGCTGTTATCACTGGGCAGCACCACAATACCTGCGAGCTTCAAATACGGAGGATTCTAGTCTCTGGTCTATTACATATTTGCGACATATCAGTAGACCATGCCAAGAGGGAATAAATGTGCTTCCCAAAAACACAGCAGAGAGGAAACCCACGTGTTACAGGGAGGTGAATCTTCTACTAATGTCCATGGCGCCACAGTCTGTACTAAGTTAAGGCTCTGTATCCGCCCGCTGTCTCCCCAACATTCAGGGCATTAACCATGCACCCCCAACTGTGCTCCAGGCTTCCAGGATCTAGTTCATGAGGCCTTTAACTTTTTAATTCTCCAAAAGTCATGGCTGTGCAGTAAATCGTGTCTATCACACACTGACCTATGCTGAAGATAACTAAGATGTTATCTCTTGGAACTCGGGTGTTAGGAAGAGAAAACTCATGGCCACGTGTAAATGAGAAAGAGAAAAGTCAGTGAAGTGACTTGCCTTGTCACTAGGTGAGTAGAACTTTCCAGGCCTGAGACATCTAGCTCCAGAGGGACAGGAGAGGAAAGCATGGGCCCCAAAGACAGGCATGGCCTAGGTTCAAATCCTGCCTTGGGCAACTTAAGCCTCTAAAGCTCGTAGAGAAGTGGTTCTCAACCTGTGGGTCGCGACCCCTTTGGGGGATTCCTAACACCATCCGAAAACACAGATATTTATATTATTATTCTTAACAGTAGCAACATGGCAGTTAGGAAGTAGCAATGAGAGAACTTTTGTGGGTGGGAGTCACCACATGAGGAGCTGTATTAAAGGTTGAGAAACACTGTCATAGGATCTAAAACCAGGACCTGCCTCCCAGGGCTGGTTGGGGGACCAATGAACTAGGGACCAATGAACTAGCACACGTGACGCACCAAGATCATAACCTATTGGCTAGTGTACTGTCACCATGACGGGCCCCTAACTTGAAACCTCAAGGGAGAATCCTGGCCTGTTGCAGCTTTTTCTTAATTATGCCTAATCAGTGGTGTTCTGCCGACATCATGGCTCCAGACGTTTCTCCTACAGCAAACCTGAATGGAAAGTGTCAATTTCTACAGCAGCCAAAACTCTGCAAATGTAGATAATACATTTATCAGAAGTCTCACCCAAAATGGAGAAATTTTCTAGAAGGCACACCACACTTTTCTGACGCCCTAACCTCTTTCCATTTATCTTTCCAAACCATGAAATCCTTATTTCAACAGCTTTTCACTAAAGTACATGAACCCAAAAGTCCATTAAAACTAATTCATTAATAATTTTCAAATAAGCAGTGCCCTCCTATCCTAAGGGGAGGACAGCTGTCAACATACCTTGAGGTTAAGTGGTGTCCTCCTATCCAGACAAGGAACAAAAGAGGACCACTCTATTGCACCCCTGAGCCCTCCTCACCTTGACTCCTCACAGGGTACAACTGACTGAATACAACTGCCTCCAGCAGGTAAGAAATTAAAAACATCAGGACGGACAAAGTAGAAAAGCTAACGTAACTCATTCATGGGATAGTTTTCCTTCCCTTGTCCGTGTTGCCCTTTACCCTAGGATTACACAAACTAAAATTTCTTAGGAGTTAACGCTCAGCATTTTATGAAGATGAGACTCTCAGAGTTAAAACTACCTCTACTTTCTAGTTCGTCAAGACCAGCTCCTACTTACAGCGTTTGCATTTCTTCCTAGTTCTCTGAAGCCCCTCAAAGTACCAGGATGCTGAGACCTCAACACAAGTGCTGCAGCTTCAGATCAGCTCTGCGCACTGAGAACCACTCACTCTCCAGGCAATAAAGCCAAAGGTCACATCGTGACCCTGAACTCTTTGTCTAACTACTGATCTGGACTGACGACCTTCGCTCAAGACTCAGGCAACTTAATCTATGTGGGCCAATTGATCAGAAAGGCTTACAGAGGTTTCAGGGAACTCAGAGCTGTGAGCTGCCTTAGAGTTCTTTCCAAAAAAAAGGAGTTTTCATTTTGCAGCACCATAGCTGCACACACTGCATCATGTAAAAAAGACGGTCCATAAAACACTTTTAATGGTGTAACTCAAATAGAATTTAGTCATAAGAGACAGAAATTACTGTAGGCATCCCACAGTCTAAGAACAGCACCAACAGAAAAGCCACAGGGAGAAAGACAAAATCTCCACATGTAAATGACAAAACCACCCGATCTTTCGAAACACGGAACCACACTCACTAGATCAAAACTAAAAGTAAATCAACACATCAAAACTAAAGCTGGGCTAAAGACATTAATTCACAACACTGTGACATGTGGCTGGCTTGCATTTAGTTATTCCACACTTAACTCAGAAACCTAGAGGTACCTGTATGGTATAAATAGATAACCTGTCCCTACCTGCATTTGCCACATGCCATGTGTTAACTGTCAAAACTTGCAAGGGCCAGAGATTTCAGTCAGGCTGCAACAATAATAAAACACTGATTAAAAAATATAAATAACAGAGACAGGAAGGAAATCGCAGATGGGGGGGTTTATTTGTCTAGGTTTTTTGTTGTTGTTGTTTTTTTGGTTTTTTGAGACAGGGTTTCTCTGTGTAACACCCCTGGCTATCCTGGAACTCACTCTGTAGACCAGGCTGGCTTTGAACTCACAGAGATCAGCCTGCCTCTGCCTCCCAAGTGCTGGTTATTGTTTGTTTTGTTTTTAGTTTTGTCTGTTTACAGTAAATTTAGAAGAGATAAATATATAAGGCATGCTACTTTGATTTTTTTCCTTCCTCAGTCATGTAACTTTAGTTTATTAAGACTATTTTCAACCCAGTGCAGACCTTTCACAAAAGAACCAGCCTCACACAAGAAAGGGATTTCTCAGTTGAACTACAATAAGAAAGAACATCTCAAAAGATCTGGTCCTGATTGTCTTCTGCTCTTGTCACACACCTCACAAACCGATGGTTGCTTTTAGCTCTATCGGCTTGCACTACTTAACCCTGTCCATTACAGACCAGCAGTTTAAACTTTGGTGGACTGGAGGGGTGTGGGTGATTTGTGTTTGTTTGGGTTATGCTAATAATTTTCACTAGGATATCCACAGATTACGTTTTTAAACGTGCACCAGAAACATAATCAAATGTCAATAGTCACGCTCCAAGAAGTTTAAGTTTCTAGGCAGGGTATTTTCATAATGACCATTCTTAACTAGGCTCCCTAACCACGAGCTTGAGTGGAGAGGAAAGATGGTCTGCAAGCCCTGGCATAATGCATTGGTTAGATGGCCTTTCTCTAGATTCTAATCCACGTGTTCTTTCAAGTCCTCTTTCAGCATTCGCTGTCTACGCTTCAAGGTGGGAAATACCATTTTTGCTCCCTAGTTTAAAAAAAATTAAAAACCAGATGGTCTTAAATCAATGACTCCATCACCACTGTGCGGTGGCTGTGGGCGCTCCTCTTGGAGACACCGCGAGAATCTCTACTTATGACATCGGGCTCGGAGCGCTGCCTCTGACCCTCCTCGAACGCTCGGCGCAGGGGCACGTCACAGAGCGGCACCAGGACAGTCCGTCTCCACGCGCGGTGGGAGCGCGCCTTACAATCCCTGACTCTGGGGCCCGAGGGATGCGGTGGCGGAGACACCGGGGTCCCCAGCCGGCAGGACCACCTCTCGGCACCTGAGCCGAAGGCAGGGGGCAGGTCCCTGCCGCCACGCCAGCCGGGGGCCGGTGCCGCGAGGCGTGTCCTGACTCCGCGGTGCACCGGCCCCGCGCGCGCACGGCCCGCGGGGAACCCCAGCCCGCCGGCACCGGAAGCGGCGGCCGCCCGGGGCGGCCCCGGAGCCGCCCGAAGCCGAGGGAAACGAGGCCGCCGAGCCCAGGCCGGAAAAGCGGAACGTCCCGCAGAGCCGCGGGGTGGCTCTCGAGTCTCGGCCCGGCTAGGATCACCTCGGCCGACACGCGGCCCCTCGCTGCTGGCGCACGCACTCACCTCCTCCGCTACCCCGGGCCGCTCCGCTGGCGGCTGTCACTGCAATCCACGAACTGCCCCGCGCCGGGTCGCGATGCTATTTAAGGAGTCGGCCGCAGCCGCAGCTGCTCTCTCAGCTGCGCCACCGGCGTTGCAGCAGCGGCAGGGCCGGGCGGCTAGTAGTGCGCGTGCTGCGCGGCGCCACCCCGCCCCGTCCGCAGGCCCCGCCCCACTCCATGTAGCGCTCCCGCTCCCCCTCGCCAGCTCCGCCCCTCCTGTCGCACAGGTCCAACCTGTCCCGCCCCCTCGCACCCGCCGCTCCCCTCAGGCCCCGCCCTATTGGCGCCATTCCCGCTTCTCAAGCCCCGCCCTGTCTGGCCTGATCCCCTCAGGCCCCGCCGACTGAACTCCACGCCTTCTCCCTTCAGGCCCCGCCTTCTTATTAGTTCGCCCCGCCCTCTAACGACCCGGTCCTTCCCCTTCAGGCCCCTCCCAGTCCTGCCGACCCCGCCTCCTCCCTCTAAGGTCTGGTTGGAGGCGTGACAACCACCCCCCCCCTCAGGTCCGAGAGAGTGTGTGGCTGTCAGCAAGCAAAAGCCACTGCCATCACCCAAACTGCCCTCTGGTTTCACAACGAATCTGAGGAAGGGCAAAGGGTAAACCTGTAACTCGACTCCAAAGTCTCCTGAACCCTGATAATGTGATGCTTTGGAATGTCGAAGTTGCCCTTTAGCTCTTCCATTCTCAACATTCTGCCCAGCTGACTTCTTGGCATGGCCCTCTCTGCTTCGAGGTATCATGGTGGCTGAAGACTTCCCTTCTTTCTCTAGCATTGATATACATGACCCCCTTTAATCCAGTTGCACCACGGTCCCCACACCAGCTTTCGCCACAATCCTTGGCTAGGAAGACTGGACTTCCGAAATGTCCTGGCCACTAGACATCTCTGGACAATCCAGGCCCCGGGGTGGTAAGAGTGGAAAGCAGACTGGGCATTGCTCAAGGGCGTTGTCCACCTGCCAAGTTCCAAAGGCTTGTCTACCCTGCTCAGCCTTGGCTCTTTGGACTTGACAGATCCCTTGGGATGACCTGTTGGGAATTTGCAAAGGCCAGCAAGATGGCTCATTGGGTGAAAGGCACATCCATGTCGCCGAGCTTCATCTGAGTACAATCCTCAACCTTCGGGGTTGTGAGTACAATGTGAGTATCCCTTCCATATGTGCACATGTGCATGCGTGCCCTCCTCCAGATAAATGAAATAAAAATTTTAAATATGCTCCAAAGCTTTAAGATAATCTTTAAAAAGGTCAGACTTTAGAATGGACTTTGCAGGTCATTGTCCAGAACTGACCAGTATGACTAAATTGAGACACAGACCATGCTAACATTTTTAGAAAAAAAGGTGAACACATTTGTTTACAGGTTTACCCACTATTGTACCCATTTCTAGTCTCTCCTTTTCTTTATTTATTCATTTTGTTAACATAGATTAACCCATTTACTGCAGGGTAGATAAGTCTCAAACAGTAGCATTTCTACTGATCATTCGGTTCATTCCGTCTTCTGATGACAGACTTGACTGTGACAGCAGATCTGACCCCACCAGCGACTGTTTGCATGAAGGAACCACAGTGCCAGATGCCAGATGCCAGATGCCGATGGCTTGTGTCTTCATCTCGGTCTTTTCTCAGGAAGAAGCAAGTGTACTTCACATGCTGGCTGATTTCAATTTTCCTCATTTTCTGGAGGGAGGCACCATAGTGGGTTTCATATTTCCCAACGATCCCGACCTCCTTGGTGACCTCCTTGGTGCATTTAGCCGTGATGCTGGAACCAAAGCCCACTCCCTTTCCTTATTATCTAATTAATCTTTAGCCTAGGTCCTCCTTGGGCGTTTTCTAGGTTCTGTAGTACAATCCTTTTCCAGGGTTGAGTACCAAATACCAGAAACTATGTGATTTTCAACAGCAGAAACGTGTAGTCCCACAGTTATGAAGACTAGATATATGAAAGTAAAGTGTCAGCAAGATTTGTTCCTGAGGTCTGCAAAGAAAGGGCCTGCTCCGGGTCTCTCTCCGGTTTTAAGATATCTGACTTTGCCTGTTGCCTCTCATGGCATCTTCTAGTGTCTCTTCATCTGTCCCTCCTTTCCAGAGTATGGTCTAAGTCTCCCTCTCTTTATAAGAGCAGCCATACTGCATTAGTGCCCAACCTAAGAACCTAATTTTTAACTTGATAGTTTTTCCATTAAGATGCCATTTGAAAAATAAGGCCACACTCTGAGATTCCCCCAACACATGGAGGGGGCATATATACATGTTGGCAGTTGACAGTTGTCCTCTTGCCTTATCTCTTCTCAAAGGAAGACGTCCTTCCCCAAACTGGGTATCTCCTTTTGAGCCCAAGCCCTTTGTGTCTTGGTCGATGTTCTATTGCTGTGAAGAGACACCATTGCCATGACAACTCTTTAATTGGGGCTGGCTTATAGGTTCAGAGGCTTAGTCTATTGTCATGGCAGGAAGAAAGGCAGGACGCAGGCAGACATGGTGCTGGAGAGGTAGCTGGAAGTTCTACATCTAGGTAGGCAGGCGGCAAGGAGAGAGAGAGAGAGAGAGAGAGAGAGAGAGAGAGAGAGAGAGAGAGAAGCATTGGGCCTGGCTTGAGCATTTGAAACCCCAAAGCCCACCCCCAGTGACACACTTCCTCCAACAATGCCACACCTACTTCAACAAGGCCACACCTCCAATTCCTGTCAAATAGTGCCACTATGAGCTTATGGAGAGCATTCCTATTTAGACCACTACATCCAGAATTCAGGGGATTTATAATTTGTAGAGTCAAGCACAGACAATTGGGAGCATTCTCTCTGGAAGCTTGATTCTCTTTTCAGTTGCTCTAGCTGCTGTTACATTTTGACCTGATTTTTTTTAACGTGGTTAACTCCAGCTGTATTCAAATCTATATCTGTCTAAAACTAATTGACCAGTCTTCTAGAGAAACTAAGCAGAGCTAAAGTTCTCTGGGGGTGGGGGGAGGGAGGTTGGTTTTCAGATTGGCAATGGCCTCATATCTAAAGTTTCGTTATGATCAGCAGCAGCAATGTGGTGTGGACCACCAGCCCAGGAGCGGCGCCACCCACAGTGGGCTGGACCCTCCCCTATCAATCACCATTGAAGAAAATGCCTTACAGCTTTGGCTTTAAGAGCCTTATTTTTAGCATCCTACAGAAGAATAAATGTCAACTGAGGTCTCCTCCTTTTGGATAACTCTGGCTTGTGTCAAGTTGACATAAAACTATCCAGCACACTCACGAATCCTCCGAGGCCACCCCATCTCTTCTCATACTTCTATAAGGCAAGGCATAGTATTTGTACATGGGGTTAGTCAGTTGTCTAATTGGGCATTTTTCTGGCTATTCATGTGAGATCAAAGCCAATCAATGGTGTATGTGGACTCTAAGAATTGGAAGCTTTATACAATCCTGGAAGCCCCTTTAAGAGAATTGCAAATATAAAGTTGGATATAAATGTGAATACTTGCATGGGGGTCATGCCTTGAAATCCCAGCATGAAGGAGGCAGATCAGGTGACTGTGAGCTGAGGCCTAGTCTACATAGCCAGTTTCAGGCCAGTCAAAGCCACTGAGTGAGACCCCTGTGTCAAAACACAAGAAAATCAATCCGAACAAAAAGTGAATACTTCTTTTGAGTGGGAGAACAAAAATCATGGTATGATACAAATTTGGAAAGTGTTTTTCTTTATTTAGGCCTCAAGCAGTAGGGAGGGAGGCAAAAAAAAAAAGTTTCACATGACTATACTATAAAGTTCACAAAGTTAAGAAAAATAAATTAAAAAAAAAACCACCTTTTTCCTACCTGAGTAGTAAGTTTGTTCCTGGCATGTTTATCAGTTTCTTCTTAGGCGGTTTTTTAGTGCACTATACTTTTTAAAATGGTTTCAGTTCATGAAAAATTGCAGCGTTCTCATAAACCCCTCACCCAGTTTCCACTCTGACTGAGATTTTACAGCAGTACACCACCTTTACTACTATTAGGAAACTAGTTTCCAAATATCATTAACCTAAAATTTATCTGGTGTTCAGATTTCTTCAACTTTTCCTTACATCCTTCAGTCTCAGGGTACCAACCAAGACACCATATTATATCTGATTTCATGTCCCTGTCGCCTCTGTCTGGCTGTAACAGTCTCTTGGAGTTTTGTTGTTGTTTGTTTGTTTTTAAGACATAGCCTGGAACTTTCTATTTTCTCTGATAGACCAATCTGGCCTCAGATTCACAGAGATTTACCTGCCTCTGCCTCTCCCATGCTGAGACTGAAAGGTGTCAGCCTCCAGGTATGCTGAAATTATTCTTGTTTATAATCTTACAACTTTGAAGGACACTGGCCAGGTGTTTTTAGTAAAACATTCTGTTGATATTTACCTAATGCTTTGCTTACCCCAGGATGGTAGACCGCATATGTGAGAGGAAAGCCAATAGTTTCTCTCCTTGCCACCCTACCACACCCAGTGTGTGTGTGTGTG
Organism: Lophiomys imhausi; assembly: GCA_907164525.1. Taxonomy (NCBI): domain Eukaryota; kingdom Metazoa; phylum Chordata; class Mammalia; order Rodentia; family Muridae; genus Lophiomys; species Lophiomys imhausi. The sequence continues at coordinate 4,124,743 of CAJQZJ010015786.1, read as the reverse complement.
TGTGTGTGTGTGTGTGTGTGTGTGTGTGTGTG
>CAJQZJ010015786.1:4106392-4124701 GCA_907164525.1 Lophiomys imhausi | reverse complement strand
TGTGTGTGTGTGTGTGTGTGTGTGTGTGTGTGTGTGTGTGTGTGTGTAAACTCATTAAACTCATGGTGACTGGGACAAACTCATGACTTCATGTGGTCTATGACTGAGTTATCTCTCCAGTCCTTGATGGGAGGGTTTTTCTGGGTTTTGCTGGGTTTCGTTTTTGTTGTTGTTGTTTTTCACATTCTATCTTGTGTGAGACAGGGGAGCATGACATGGCACATGTTTGGAAATCAGGGGACAAGCTCTAGGAGTCATTTCAGTATTTCTACCACATGACTTTCAGGAGTAAGCTCATATCGTCAGGCTTGGAGGGGCGTGCCCGTTTAGATAAACCATTTTACCAGGTTGGGATTGTTTGACTGAGAGTTTTGGTTAGATGTGGGTAAGAACCAAACCTTTTATTTTCTATATTAAATGAGTGTCGATTGGGAGACCTATCCATGGTACACTTTCTGGTGATGCTGGTTAATTCTCTGTTTCTCTTTTACCACACACTTCCAGATGCCTTATGACAGGTTAATTTGGAGGGATGACCCTGACCTCTAACATCCTTCTAGAATGTTGGAAGAGGTGGCAGAATGGGTGGAGCAGTCTTGAAGGTAATCCTGTTAATACATATCCCATAAATATAGCTCCTCAAACCCAAAGAAATGTATGTGAAACACCGGTTCCCCTTAATTGGGTTCCAAAAATGACCTCAGCTCCCCAAGTGAGGGACTGGCTGGAACAGACAGTGTGATAGAAGCCAAATTGTCCTCTGCAAAATGAATCCCAGAAACAATGGACTATGTGATCACATTACCCAGGGACCCTTCCTAAGTCTCACAAGGGGTTTCTTCTCGTCACTCTTGAAACTAAGCTAGGTAAACTTCCTAGGTTAATCTAATCCAGTGGGGCACACACACACACACACACACACACACACACACACACACACACACAAACACACGCATGCGCACACACGATGTGTGGAGCGTGCGCATGGAGGTCAGCAGATAACATGGGGCAGTGGGTTCTCCTCCTAACGGATGGGTACCAGGGATCGAACTCAGGCTGTCAGTCTTAGCAGCAAGCGCCTTTACTCACTGAGCCATCTCACTGGCCCCTCCAGTTTGCAGATCCTCTTGTACCATTTTTGTGCCTCTGTTGGGATTGTCAACGGAAATCTCTTGAGCTGGTTTCACGGCTACTGGTAGCTGTCTCTTGAGCCTCCGTGGCCCTAATCAAGTCCTAGTCCTGCCTTCCTCCACACCCCTTTTGTTTTCTAAATGCATTTGATCCATGGTCTTTGAGTTCTTTATTGGGAGAGCTAGACAGCAGCTGTTTAGGCTATAACCTCCATGGAGAAGTCCACCAACTCTCCCTGGCTCCCTCGATGTTCAGGAACTGCATTTCTTTCCTAACACAAAGATATCCTTTAGGCTAGGCTTCCCAGCTCTCCCCCTGTACCAGACAGCATTCTCCTTCCTCATCTTGAGGCAATGTGAAGATTTTAATTAGTCACTGTAAAAAAAGAAGTAAGTCCTCGATCTTCCAACCTTTTGCAAGGCCATTTAAGGGACACATTATTACCCATTTCTACTTTCTTGGCACCTAGTTTGTTTGTCGTTCTGCTCCCCAACGAGATGGAACTAACTGTGTGTGGGCTAAGGAGCCTAGCTTATTCATAGGCTTAAGCAAGTTTAAAATCCCTAGGTTTTTTCTTTTTAAATCAGCTTAACTGAATCTAAAACTGCATTGCATCAAATCTAAATCACAGTTATAAGAGTCACTATTGTTTTATACAATCCTGACAAAGAAAAACAGTGGTGCTCATTTTAATTGCTACACAGTATCAGTCAGGAGACTCACACTGTATTAGTTAGCCTTTGCTGTGTAATGAATAGCACCAAAACTTGGTTGCTTAAAACAATGCTCAAAAACATTTATTACTTCATCATTCTGTGATTTAGTTCTTGTGTTAAATTCAGCTCAAGTGATTCCTTCCCTGGTCTCTCTTGGACATACTCCAGCAGATACTATCAGACATAGGCTTATCTGGGACTAGATGTTCTGGAATGGTCTTGCTCTACCTGTTTGATGGTTAGCAAACTATTTGCAGAAGTCCTACTGTTTCTTCACATGGCCATTACAGTAGCCTGATTCAAGCATGCTCAAATGGTGGTTTCAGAGCTTCAAACACAGCACAGAGGACAAATGTCATTATACAGTTTGCTTGTTATGTCCGTGGAGGTGAAATCAAATGACATGATCAGTTAAAAATCAGTATAGCAAAGAGCTAAGTAAACACAGCTACCAGGAAGAGGAATTCGGGTGGCATTTTGCAAACCACTCATCCTGATTTGATTGGTATTAAGCTCTGAGAAAAAAAAAATTGTGTTCAAGTGTATACAGACAACAGTAGCCTTATCTCAAAGGCTTGCTCAGTGAGACGTCTCCGAAGCACCCACCACAGTGCTTGCTTCCCAGCAAATGCTCTAGAGATATCATACTCTGTTGTCTCTTAGGGGAAGGACTTTGACTCTGTGCATCTTCCTTATCTGTCCTCCCAAACCTAACTCAGACATCACTTTCCCCACCACATGCTTCTTTCCAGGGCTAGATGGCCCTGCACTCCAGACACTTTGCTTCTGCTGCATGTGGCAGGTTGTCAACTTACTAGTTCTGGGCCGTGGGCTCAGCATATTTTGCTGGTAGTCTGAGTCTAGATACTTTCTGCCCCCAAGCCAATGCAGGGTCTGATGCTCCATCTGGAATTTGTGCCATTGAACTTCCAAGTCACCTCCAATTGAACTGCCTCTCAAGACGTCTCCCACTCCCTAGTTAAAGTTCCCTTGCCTGTAGCACTTTATAATGTGTCTAGTGTAGGGCTGGTCATGCTGAGTTGTGATTACATGTGTGTATAACAAAAGCACATATAGAATCCACCTGATTTTTTTTTTTTGTTACACAAAGCTACCTAACATCATGCCTAGTGGTGGTAGCGAGTATTCTAGAAACACTGTTTGATGAATAAAAACAGAATTCTATCAGTCTTCATCTTCTATGCAGGAAGGCTGGGGACCTAGAAACCTAGACCAAAGTTGGATATACTACTTAATTCATCAGCGATGCTTCTGACACTACATCAGGCCCAATTCTGTCCCTGGGTCCAATCTAACACCATACACCCCAAAACACACATATATGCACACACACACACACACACACACACACACACACACACACACACACACATTGATATTTCAAGCTTCTCAGAGCTGGGTATGGCTGTAAATACAATGAAGAGTGAGTAGGATTTGGGACATGACTTTATTTTGAACCCTTGAGGGTAGGCTACTAGACCAACCTGGAGATGGCCCATCAGCTTGGAGGAATGTTGCATGAAGTCAAGTGGAGCTCCATACTCTCTTCTTCCACTGCCCCGTCACCTTTCTTCTCCATTGCATTAGACAAATAGTCCCCATCTTTGCCTTCTAGAAGTTGTGGCCTCTCTGAGAATCTGAAGGAAAAACTGCAAACCTCTCTTCATAAACATTTCCAGTATAAATTCTTTGGGCTTCTTGGGTTTCTAGTTAGGGCCCTTGGTAAAATAGAATAGGCCAGGAAGATGCTGTAGTGATAACGATCCATGGCTGGATTCCTCCTCTTCTGCATGCTCCGACTGATCTTTTTGAGCCTCGGGTTTTCACGTCTGGAAATGTTGTATAATGACAGCTGTCTCTGTGGGTTTTTAGTAAGTCAGGATGCACTAGTGAAGTGAGGCAAGAAAATGGGAGATTATGTGGCTGTATCCTCTCCATCCCAGGCTCCTAGATATGCTGCAACCACCCTTAGTCTCTTGTAATCAGCAATGGGTTGAAAGCTACATTCCAAATTTTGGATGTCATGTCTTCACTTAAAAATATTTATCAAGCATATACTATGTGGTAGCCAAGGTGGTAGGCGCTGTCATACACAGGTGTGTGCATATATGTGTAACACCTGGCCCTGGCCATGAACTATGTACCGAACTCAATAGACGAATTCAGAGGCTTACAGTGTGATTGCACAGTGCCCACCTATTACTACAGTGCAATCTCTCCTAAAGTGTTTTTTTTTTTAAACACAAAAATTTTTTCCTAATTAGTTCACTAACAAGACAGCATTGTTGATACTTGCATCACTCCGGTCACGTGATCAAAGTGTGGCCCTTGTCTGTCTCCGAGCAAACATTCTCTTTCTTGGCTACTAGACTCAAGTCCTCATTGAGTATGTTTAAGGGGAAATCGAAATGAAATAGGATGTATTTAGTCATGGTGTTCTGGTCATTTGGATTCACTTCTCATGCGTTTCTGTGGGCTTGTCTTTCCATTAACCAGAATGTACTAAGTTTTCAGAATAGCCTTTTGGAAGTCATCTGGAGAGACTAGACTTAAGTAGTATGAATATTCAGAAGTCTTCATCTCCTCGGTTGGTTCTACTGAAGTACACTTGCCACAGGATCCATTATTCTCATGTTCCACTAAAAAACGCACGGCAGAGTAGCCTCTGCTTTAGGTTAACTGGTCTGCTCCAACTTGCCTCCTCCTCAAGTGTGTTTATCTTTTCCATGTGGTCATAGTGACTTTGGACCTGCTACTTGGCATTATGCTGGTCCAGGAACCACTGAGTGTAAGTGGCTTCTTATCAAGCATATAATGTGTGGTTGTAAACAACAAATCACCAGTGACTGTTTTAAGTAGGTCCAGAACTCTCTAGAAAGAAAATAGAGAATCCCAGCAATGAAAGGATTTGATACAGCATGTGAAGGCCAAGAAGTAGTAAGAATCAATGCTTTCCCCTCCCCCAAATAACAGAAAACCAAACAGCCTGGTCCGAATGCTGACATAACTTTTGTAACTGCCTTCATGTTGGGTACATGGGACTCTGCTGGCAAAAATAAATCCCAGCCCTCCCCACTATCTTCAGGACACTCATGAGAGTCAAAACATGGGACAAATGATGATGCCAGCTGGCAGCTGACTTGTTTTTCTCTGTCAGTTAAAGAATTAAAAGAAAGAAAAAAATGAACTATCACAAAGTGAAAGTTTAATGGTAATTATGACTTCTTGGGTAGAGAGAGCATCCCAGAGCTGGGTGCCACCAACTCTCGGGAGACATGGATTTTTATTTGGGCTGAAGTACCCCTCTCCTACTGAGCCCCCCATTCTACAACTGGGCTTAAGGTGTTCACATGCCCTTTTGGTGCAGGGATTGGATAACCCACTTTAGCCACAAGGATAGAAATATATTTGGTTGGTAAGCGTTTATCAACAATCAGGGTGAACCCTTAATCCTTCTTTTTGGTGTTATAATGGGCAAGAAAGAGAAAACAGGAAAAGAGAAACTTAAAACAGAGAAGGGGAAATGGAGAGTCACTCTCTCTTCTTTCCCTCTGCCCTGAGTCCATGGCCTCATAGGAATCTTTAGTTGTCAGTTTGGGGTGTGAATCGGGCATAATGTTTGCCTAGTAAGTACTATGAGGCCTAGGTTTCTTGCCAACACTGGAGGGTGGGGTGGGGGTGGGGAGCAGAACAGTAAAGCAGCTTAGCCGGGCTGGTAGTGTCAGAGTAAGAGTCCTATTCAACACCCACCAGCAAGGATAGCTTCTTCAAGGAAGAGAAAGAGATTTTGAGCTGAGATTTAAGAGATTTAGATGAAGGATCAAATTTCATGAAGATAGACAGAAATTCTCTTAAAGCCAGAGATGTGCAAGGTCTCAGGTTAGCATGCTTAAGACAGAAAGGGAAGGTTGGTGAGGGTAGAGCACAGTAGGAGAAGGTTTGGGTAAATGAAAGAGCGAATACCAAGGCTGAGTCTTGTTTAAGAAACACCAAGATCATCAATAGGATGCAATAGAGCAGCTAAGAAGAGACTGAGAAAAGATGTGGCCAAGGACTCAAGGCCAAACTCTCCTATGGGCTGGTCTTCCATTGCCTCACTGTGGTAGCCACTATGCAAGTCTCTAGATACACAACCATGAGCTGGCCACATCTCCAAAGAGCTAATCATTCTTTTATTAGATACAGGAGAATGTCAAACATATTTTCGTATTGCTCCATATCTTTCCATCTTTCGTCCAACTGTTCTGATCCATTAAGCTTTTTGCTCAAGATGTTTGCTTTCTCTGGGCTTGTTCACGTATAATTCCACTCATCTGTGTCTTCCTAACCACCAAGATTCCGATCAAATACTGGTTCCTGCAGGCAATTTCTGATACTGCAGACCAAAAGGAATCTCTGCCACTCTATGTCTCTCATCCACCTGTTTATCCCTCCCTAGCCACCCCTTCCATTTATCCACCGCATTCATTGATTTACCCCCACACCCTCTAGGCAGCAAGCCTCTCTGGGCACCACTGGGCAGCACTAAATGAAGAATGTCTAGCTTTTGAGTAAGTCAGAAGGTAATAGTGAAGTTAGGCAAGAAAATCAATGGCAAAAATGTTAGCAAATATTTTAATCATTAAAAAAATATTCAGGCGCTTGCTGTTGAGTCGATCTCATATTCAGCACAAAGCAAAATAACAGAAGGTAAAATATCAGACCCTGACTTCAGGGCTCAGGACTGTGTGTGCTTGCCATGTACACAATGGGGTTTGATCCCCAGCATCACATAAATAAATAAAAACAAATTATCCTGATATTAAGCATGGGTCCTATCTTACAAATTAAGAGTTTGCAAACAATAATCTCAGTGTGGGGAACAGATATTAAATATCTCCTCATTAGACTGAAGCAGCATGCACAGGGCTTGCATGGATTGGCACGAGGTACTCTGCAAATATACTATAGCTTTCAGTTTAGTACTTTTATGGGACTTCCGAAAGTGTGAACAAGTGGATGGATCTGTGATTCTGTGCCTTCTCTTAGGGCTCTTCTTTTTCTGTTGGCTTGGCTTGTCCACCCAGCTTCCATATATTGTTTTTTGCTTTATTTTATAATTTACTTTTTTAAAAAGAAATATTGGTTTACACACTTTCCTTAAATTGATTTTTATCTTGCTGATCTTGTTGTTTTTTCAAGACAGGAGCCAAGCTGACCTCAGACTCACTGAGATCCACCCATCTCTGACTCCCAAGTGCTGGGATCAAAGGCCTGTTCCACCACACTGGCTTGGATTGGTAATTTTTATTATTGAAAATATGTAGGTGTTTGGTCGTCAGACATGGGCACACTGCAGAATGATATTTCTATTGCGTCAGATGCACCCTGACAACCTGTCACTAGAGAAACACGCTGACTATCTGGCCTCCTATAGCTCGAAGATGATTATGAATTTGTATGTCTGGGTACTAGAAATTAATAGCATTTATTGAGCTATGACAATGATATCTCATGGACAGCTTTATTATATGAACAGAGAAGAAAAACTAGTATTTATCCAAGTCATGCCAACATGAGTGCTGCGGAATATGTGCTAGTGTTCGACATGATCCACAACATCTATACATTCTTAGCACAGTCCAGATTCTTTATTCTGATAGTGTGCTGGTTTGAATAGGAATAACCCCCATAGGCTCCTGTGTTGGAATAGTTGGCCCATAAGGAGTGGCACTGTTAGGAGGTGTGGCCTTGTTAGAGTAGGTGTGGCTTTGTTGGAGGAGGTGTGTTACTGTGGAGGCAGGCTTTGAGGTCTCAGATGCTCAAACTTGGTCTAATGTGGTATACAGATTCCTTCTGCTGCCTTCAGATCCTCCAGCACCATGTCTTCCTGGACACCACCATGCTTCCTACCATGATGATAATGGACTAAATCTCTGAAACTGTAAGCCAGCCCCAATTAAATGTTTTCCTTTATAAGAGTTGCCATGGTCATTATGTCTCTTCACAGCAATAAAACCCTAACTAAAACAGATAGTATTAATGTTATTGACATAAATAAGGTTGTGGAGTGTGTTCACAGTCCACAGTGGGAGAATATTGTCTCATTAAAGGTTTAAAGATCAAATATGAGAATTCTATTGGGTGATTTGGTAAAACAGCAGTCTAGTTTCCTCCTATATGATTTTCACCAACAGAATCAATCCTTCAAGCAGGAAATTTATAGTTTCTTTCTTTTTCCCCAAGATCATGTCTTACTTAGACCAGGGTGACACTGAATTTGCCATATAACTGAGGATGAACTTGATCTTTTGTTTCTCTTGATTCCACCTCTCATGCAGCACCACACTGGTTGCTGAAGATTGAACTCAAGGCTGTATGCATGCTAAACAAGCCCTCTGCTAACTGGACTACATCCCCAGTCAAATAGCCAATTTCTCTATTAGTTAATCAGTTGATCGAAAAGTATAATCCTATCAATGGGATAATGTGGAGGACCAGCCATCAAGGTTCATTTATGCTTGAATCTGATTCAGAGGATAAGATTTCTCCAAGCAATGTTTTGCTGGTTTTCATGCTTTGCAGGTTTCAAGTAAGAGACAAGGACTGTGTTTTACTTCTGAAATAGGGAACACCCTGGATGAAGTTGCAAAAGAAACCCAGCTGAAAGAACCCTGGGTGGAGTGAGGCAATGCCTGCTCTAGGTACACCATTCCCACTCATCCAAGGGTGAAGGGAACAAAGCCTGGTCTTGCCTATCTTTTGGTATCTGTTCAGAGTTGCATACATTGTGCAGACCTGCATACATGGGGTGGATTGCAGTCTAGACCACCTATTGAAGACCTGCCTGGAGGCAAGTGTGTATTTAGAACAGTAGTTCTCAACTTTCCTAATGCTGAGACCCTTCAATGCAGTTCCTCATGTTGTGGTGATCCCTAACCATAAAACTATTTTTGTTACTACTTCATAAGTGTAGTTTTTCTACTATTATAAATCATAATGTAAATATTTTTGAGGATAGAGGGTTGCCAAAGGGATCACGACCCACAGGTTGAGAAGCACTGCTTTTCCATATTGTGGGTCTTTATATTTTTACTATTTTCTATGTGGGAGTGTTTTGCCTGCATGTATGTCTGTGCACCATGTGCAAGTCTGGTGTTCATGGGAGCCAGAAGAAGGCATCAGATTCTCTGGACCCGGAACTGTAGACAGGTATGAGCCACTATGTGGGTGCTGGTAATTGAACCCAGGTCCTTTGGAAGAGCAGCCGGTGCTTTCAACCTGCTGAGTTATCTCGCCAGCGAGCACCGTCTCACAGCCTGTGTGCCCTGCACAGAGGCACTTACGCAACACAGATAGAAATTATCATCTTACAGTAAACTGCACCAGGCATCCTGGTTTTCTTCATTAGGATAACAACGGCTCACAGTTTCTGAGGGTGATGTCAGCAATTACCTACCTGGAGTAGTGGGACTAGGTCAGGTGAAATGTGTAGGCAGCTTGTTCAGAGGTGGGATCAGTGAGAGAGGAAAAATATGGAGACATCTAGAATATATTTTGCAAAGAGAGTCAATAGAGTTGTTTCTTAGTTGGATGGTTTGGGGTGACAGTGATAAAAATAAAGGACTCAAAAAAAAAAAAAATTCCAGGTGTTTTACCTGAAAAGGTGACTTGACAAAAACCTAGGCAATTGCCATAAAGAAAATAGGGAATTCTGGTTTCGAGACAGTAAGGTTACATCTTCACACTGAGGTGGGACAGGCAGCTGGACAGAGGTGGCTTGGGGAGGTCAGAGGTGGAGACTCATGTGAGAAGTAGGGTGTTTCAAACCTCTCGCTCCCTTCTCAGACTTCAGGATAATACAATGAAGGAGTAGAGCTGATTCTCAAGAGACATGAGTAACTGCTGTTCGTTTATTCACTCCTGTTGCCACTTATCCATCGGAGGCTGGAGTGCTTCTCAAGCCTGGGGACCTCATTTGAGGATAAGCCAGATTCTGGGGACTAGATCAGAAAAACCAGATAGAGTCACTGTTCTCATTGAGTTTGACACCTAGACACTGGGACAGTGGAACAGACACTATATTTGTAAGCTGCAATGCTTATATATAGCTTTTATTTACTTTGGTATGTAGGCAGGTATACATATACGCCTGAGTGAGTGTGTGTATAAGTCAGAGAAAGCCTTAGGCATCATTTCTAAGGCACCTTCCACTCTTTTTTTAGGCAGTTCTCTCACTGGCCCCGAATGCACCTGCAGTTTGACAAGTCCTTCAGGCTGCTTTCTTTACAAGCCCCAAGCATCTGCCTGTCACTACCTCCTGAAGATTAGGATTATGATCGTGTGCTGCCATGCTTGACTATTTTCACATGTGTTCTGGGGAACCAAACTCAGGTCCTCATACCTGTGTCGCAAGCACTTTACTGACAGAGCTATCTCCTAGTCCCTGAAAATTGCAATTTTTTTCAGTAGCCACACTACAATGTTAAGATACAAGGAGGGTTAACTGAATCATATGTTTTATTTACCTGATGTGTCCGAAATTAGTATTATTTCACCATTAAGTCAGGGTAAATGTTATCACTGGGATACTTTGTATTCTTTTGGCTCACACCACTCTCAGAATTTTTTGTGGATGCTATATATATAACATTTCTCCATGTGGATTATCTCCATGCCGAGTGTTCAGTACCTCGTGTGTCTGTGAGAGAGAACAGATCTAGCAGACATTGTAGCTTTGATCTTTCATGTTTAAATTGCTTTCTTCTTCCAACACAGGGAGACTGAGGCTCCAGGACGCTGCCAAACACTGAGGTAGAGCCCCAAGGATAATAGCCAGATCAAAGTCATGAGTTCACACTCCCTGAAGGGATGACAACAGTGGCAATCTGGGTATACCAGAGCCACTATCACACAGATTCTTATCTGCTGTCCCTAGTCACTTGAACCAATTAGTGACCCACCAGGGGACACCCTGTGCACATGCTGAACCTAAGGTCATCACTGCTCAACTGAATGTATTTGTTAGCAATGTGAAAATGAGTAAGGTTTTGATAAAAGCTGTTTCAGTACTTCAGTCTTTCTGGACAATACCTTTTGTCATGTTTCCTTGACACTTGGTGACTCCATTAGATTGGATTTCTCAGAGTCACACTGGGTGTAGTATGGCTCAGAATGTGTTTGGTGGATGAACAAATGCAGAAATAGTAGGTTTGAACCATGACTCAGGCGAGGAAAGTGTAGGCTTCTGATTCTGGCATTGTCTCTTTCCTCCAGTGACACATAAGCAGACTAATACTTTCTCTGATGTCCTATCAGGAGGAATCTGCAAGCATGTTTCTGTGTCTAATAAAAGTGGTGCAGAACAGACTGTCTCTTCCTCATAATGTACAGTTCAAAGGTCAACAATAGCAGGTCATAACAAGGCTGGGGAGATGGCTCAGTGGGTAAAGGGCTTTGCTACACTGGCATAAAGATCTGGGTTTGTTATTCTCAGCACCCACAAAAAAAGCTACATGCAGTGGAACACATCTATAACCCCATTGCTGGAATAGACAAAGACAGCCAGATCCTAAGAACTTGCTGGCAGCTGTCCCAGCCAACCAGCAAGCTCCAGGTTCAGTGAAATGCTCTGTCTCAAAAGAATAGGGTGAAAGGTAAAAGAAGAAGACACCAGACCACTGGACTCCACATGTGTACACATGGTTGTATGCACCAGTACATACATGTGCGCGCGCACACACACATCAAACAATAACAAAAATGAAGTTTGAAATGTTGACTTTTTGGAGCCTAAAGTGGATACAGAAGGCCAGGCAAGAACATGTTGTTTTCCCCAGTGAGATTTGGTTTTTAAGGGCTGGGGGAACGACTGTTAGGGACCAGTCACTTGGACCATGCCAAGAGAAAGACTGATCATACACAAGTGTCCTCAGCACTGTCATATCCCTTGCTTAGAAGAGTCTTCCAAGTTCAAAGATAGATTCAGGGCAGCTCCAGCATGCTTGTGGAAGTCTGCCTGGCCTTTTTGCCTTTTGCTTTCTTCATTCACCTGCTGCTTCGTTGGAATGTCTGAACACTCTCCTTCTGTACCCAAATCTGCCAACATGTCCTTTGGGGACCACAGCAACTCAGAGAAGGTTTGATATGAAGTGACAGTCCCCTGTTTGTCAAGAGGGGTTTGAGCTCTCTCAAAGAGCACCTTAGTGATGAGCATTTCCCAAGCCCACGCTCCGGTTGCCTCATGGACAAGTTGCATGGCTCTTCCTTCACACATGCATAGAGCTACATGCTACAGTGGAAGACACCCTGGAATTGGCTTCCAGCCTTGATCTAATGCTTTATAGTCACATGATCTTGCAGGAATGTCTGTTTATATTGCTATAACTGAATGTCACACACTAGACAATAAATAATAATAGGCCTTATTGGCTTTTCTAACAGACCCATTCTTGAGGTGATCCGCTGACACGTCAATCTACAAACCCAAGACCTCACTGATGGACTCATCATTTATAAGGGCAGAGCCTGAGCAATCTAATTACATCTCACTGCTCCCACCTGGCATCAGCTCTTAACTCACGTTGGGAATTGAATTTCAACATGTGCTTTGGTGGGCATATTCAAAGCCTAGCACCCAAATCTCTCAGAACCTATGTTTGTCCATCTTAAAATAGTAACTGTCTTACAGCATTGTGCAGAGCGAAATGACCTCACATGGTAATGTTTTATACAAAGTAAGCTCCCTACCCCGAAAGCCTGGGTTCATCTCCAAGGCCTTGAGCGTGCCAGACAAGCACTCCAACACTGAGGTACATCCCAGCAATACAAGGCACAATCACTAAAGACAAGAATTAAGTTGTTAAATGACATGAGTTCCTGTGTTTTGCTGTAAGGAGGATTTACTGCCTAGTTTTGGTCATCTTGATACAAAATAGAGTCACCTGGAAAGAGGGAACACTGATGGAGAAATTGCTTCCACCAGATTGGCCTGTTTGTGGGCATTTCCTTGATAAATGATTGACTGGGGATGGCCCACAGTCCACTGTGGGCAGAACCATCCCTGGGCAGGTGATGCTGGGTCACATAAGAAAACAAGCTAAACAAGTCATGGGGAGCAAGCCAGTAAGCAGCTCTCCTCTGATTCTCACTTAAGCTCCTGCCTAAAGTTCCTACCTCAGTTTCTGTAGGGGATAGAATATATAACCCGTAAGACAAATAAACCCTTTCTTGTCTAAGTTGGGTTTGGTTATGGTGTTTATCACAACAACCAAAACCAAACTAGGACAGAGCCTTTGTGACAATGAGAGAGAGATGTGCCCATCTTCTGGCCCTCATAATTTTACACTGTACTGAATGTTGCCAGGCATGGTGGCACACACATTTAATCGCGCTACACTTGGAAGGAGAGGCAGGCAGACCTCAGCGATTTGAGGACATCCTGTTCTTTATAGCAAGTTCCAGACCAGCCAGGGCTGCATAGTGAGACCCTGTTTCAATCAATCAATCAATCATTCCATCAATCAATCCAGCATGCTAGTCCAGTCTTCTAACTCTATGGTGTTCTCAGTGCCTCGGCAAAAGTCTGCTGTACCCACGACATTCTCGGCAGATATTTATAAAACTTTTAAAATGCACAAAGATTGGGGAAGATGAAGATTATTTCGGAAAGGCTTAAAATTCTTACAAGCATCTATTCTGCAGATCGTGAATAAGGCCCAGCTGGCGATTGCTGTGGTGAGTCAGCAGTTTCCTTGGGTTCCTTTTGCTTTTCTACTTCTAAGATAAGGGAGCCACTGGTGGTGCTTCAGCTCAAAGATGTCCCTTGGTGTTTATTCAAGGGGTTCACAAGGGTCTGAGAGACTGGGGCACTTCCAGGAGGGGTTAGGAAGTGAGCAATTGGCAGTGATGGCATCTCAGCCCTCAGAGACCCTGCAGGCTTGCTCACTCTGGGCAGATTCCAGAAGATGGGGAGAGATGAGCTCCTATGACGCTGTGGGCTATTCTAAACAGCTGAGGCATTTAGAACTGGCTTGACAAGAGGCTGAAAAAAAAAAGAAGACAGGTGAGGAGAATGATCAGTGTTAGAAGCTCAGTGCACCCCTGAGGTTGCAATCAGAAATTAGATGTCAGACAGGTAGAAACCAGGGAGACAAGGGTGGAGACTCCCAAGAGAGGAGTGATTCACACTGCTAACAACCTGACGGTGAGGCAATAACATCACCCCATCTGAAAATACACACCCCCAGATAGAAGCTGCCCCAGCCAGGAAACACACCCCCTTGTTGATCTTATGAAATATTTTTCTCTTCTCTTCTCTTCTCTCATCTTGTCTTCTCTCCTCTCTTCTCCTCTCCTCTCCTCTTCTCTTCTCTTCTTCTCTCCTCTCCTCTCCTCCCTTCTCCTCTCCCCTCTTCTCTCCTCTTCTCCTCCCTCTCTCTTTCTCCCAACACCCATTCATTGAAAGCACAGGGATTTCTCCCTCACACTCAGCCCCAGACTCTGTGGACTTCCCCTCCTTTTTTCCCCTCTGGCCAATGCTACTTTGACCACTTCTCGCAGCAGTTGGAAAACCCATGGCCATTTCACAGGGCATGTGTCTACAGCCTGGGGGTGGGGGGAATGAGACACTGACAGAGCAGTGATCTCCCCAGGTTTCTTAAAGGACAGCTCATGGACTGCTGTAATGGTACTACCCAGAGAGCCTTGAAGAAGAGAGTGCCCTGGGTTGTGGGTGTGGCTCAGTGGCAGAGTGCTCACGTGCTGTATATGATGCCCTGGGTTGGATCCCCAGCTACTAGAGGTCGCAGTCAAACAGCACTTATTGCAAAACAGCCAGAAGAAAGGAGATTTTAAATATCTTCACCACAAAGGAGTGATAAACGTTTAAAAAGAGGATTGGCTAACCGGATTTGATTTTCGTACAATATGTACATGTTGTAGCCCATAAGTGTGTGCAAATATTGTCAGTTAAAAATGCAAAAAATATCCTCAGTGTATAATCTCAGGTTGAATCCCAGCACTTAGGAAGTAGAGGAGAGAGGGCTGTCATGAGTTTAAGGCTTTTCTGGACTACATAGCAAAGTTCAGTTTGGGCTATATGATGAGAGGCTAAAATAAAAACCAAAAACTGCCAAAAAAAAATTTAAGTGGATTTTTGTTCCTCTCTTTCTTTCTCCACCCCCCCCCCCGACCTTTCCCTTCCTTCCTTTCTTTTTTTCTTTTTCTTTTTGGTTTTAAAAATTTTGTCAACCCCACCCAGACCTACTCACTCAGAATGTAGAGGAGTGGGATCCAGAATCTACATTCTCTTCTTCCCAATCTTCTCTGAGTCTTTGCAGACAAAAGTAAAAAACAACTAGATATCAGATAAAGTCTTATGACTCAGTGATCCTACCATGGGAAATCTATCTTTTTTTGGGGGGAGGGGGGATCTATCTTAGTTATTGCATTTTTGAAAGTTAAAACTCCTTCCTTTTCTTTATTTCCTGAGTAATGTTCGCTATGAACCTCCAGTCTTTTTACTGTTTGTTTGTTTGAGATGGTTTTACTGTGTAGTTCACATTGGCTTCAAATGTACTATGTCCACCAGGCTAGTGTCGAACACTTGATCTTCCTGTCTTAGTGCCCCCTAGTAAACTATTCCTAAAATAATATATCAAGTTTATGTCTGGAAAACAAACACACACACTATGATTTTCACTTGAGAAGTGTACACTAAAATATCTGAGGTATCCTGGCCCAAAGGTGCTTCTGGAATAGTGGAGTTGCTGAGAGTGTGTGAAGCCAGCTTTGCTGCAGGGCAGAGGCTGGGACTGAGCACTCAGGAGAGTTCTCTTCTGAGCAGTCAGTACTTGGCTGTGTCCAGTTGATAAGTATAGTGAATGTCAGCCTTCACAATAAGTATCACAAAAGATAAGAATAAAGTTCTCCAACATTTTAAAGGAAGAGACCAGAACTAAGTAAGACATCACAGAAAATGGCATCTGAGTGAGCCCTTTAAAGACAGATAAGATTTCTATGTAAGAAGACATTCTGGTAGAAGAAATAACTCAGCCGGGCGTTGGTGGCGCACGCCTTTAATCCCAGCACTTGGGAGGCAGAGGTAGGTGGATCTCTGTGAGTTTGAGGCCAGCCTGGTGTACAAAGTGAGTCTAGGACAGCCAGAGCTGTTATACAGAGAAACCCTGTCTCGAAAAAAAAACAAAAAAAAAAAGAATAACTCAAGAAAAGACACAGGTGTGGAGAATTGCATAGCATGTTCATGAATAATAGAAGTTCAGTTTGGATTGAACAGAAAAGGGTTTAGCTGGAAAGAGGGATGGTGTATCTGTTATCTTCTACTTCGTAACAAACTAATATCTAAAGGCTAAGAACAACAGTTTTTTGTTTGTTTTTGTTTTTTGTTTTTTCTTATGGGTCTACAGCTTATCTTGGTTTCCCCCCATTGTGGACCCACATTCGAGGTAGTTCCTTACATGGCTGGAAGTTGGAAGCAACCATTTGTTCTTATGTGGTTGCCTACAGTCTGCGTGTCCTCACACCAATGTGTTGCAACATTGTTTCAAGAGACCCATGTTAAAGACATTGAAGTATTTGTGACCCAGCTTTGGGAGTCACTGTGATCACAAGTCTATTTAAATTTAAAGAGAAGTCTAACTCTCAAAGGTTGAATGCTGAACCCATAACTATAAGTGGAAATTGGGAAGGGAGCCGTTCTTGTGGGCGATTTTTGAAAGTACATGTGTAGTCAGGTGTGGCCGTGCACACCTGTAATCATGGCTCTCAGGAGGGTCACAATAACAAGGCTAGTTTGGGCTATACAGTAAAACCCATCAAAACATCAAAACTTGGGCTATACAGTAAAACCCATCAAAACATCAAAACGACCAACCCCCAAAATGCAAATGAGAAAAATTGTAATGGTTCATTAAATAATAACATAATTATTTTTTTCAGACACACACAGCATTTGGACTTGAGAGTGTAGCTCAGAGGAGGAGAGCTTCCCAAGCATATGCAAAATCCTTGGTTCAATCCCTAGTATTGCAACATCAACAAACCATCAAAAATCTTCCCAGAAATTTATTAAAATGCTGTTGGGGTTGACAAAGCAAATACCAAATACTATTCTCATTTTGCAAACAAGGAAGCAAACTCAAGATGTAAAGTAAAAGGGTGGGTTTTCTTGACTTTTTAAAAAACATTTAATTTGTATTTGCTTATTTTGTGTATATGAGTATTTTTCTTTCATGTATGTCTGCATACCACAGGTTTGCCAGCTGGCACCTGATAAGATCAGAAGAGGTCATTGGGTTTCCTGGAACTGGAGATTTGGACAGTTGTCAACTGCCATGTGGATTTTGGGTCCTGAGCCTGGGTTTTCTGCTACAGCAATGAGTGCTCTCAATTGCTAAGCCATTTCTCTGGCCCTTCAAGAAAAATTTAAAGTATGATTGTTTTATTAACTCTTCAAGAATTCCAAATATGCATACAATGTATTTTTGTCATATTCACTCTCACCCTAACTCTTCCCAGATCCACCCCACATCACTTCCCATCTTCATGTCCTCATTTTATGTTTTGCTTTTGTAATTTAAAAAATCATTTCTTATATTTTTTGAGATTATAAAATAATTAAACTATTATAAAGTAAATCAGGCTGAGTGCGGTGGCACACACCTTTAACCCCAGCTCTTGGGAGGCAGAGAGATAAGAGGATCTCTGTGAGTTCGAGGCCACACTGGTCTACAAAGTGAGTTCAGTAAAGCCTGTCTTGAAAAACCAAACAACAATAACAAAACAAAAAAGCATTTCCCCCTTTCCTCTCTTCCCTCCAAATAGTCCCATGTCTCTCTTTGTACTCTTTCAAATCATGTCCTCATTTTCATTAATTACTGTTACATAGGAGTGTGTGTGTGTGTGTGTGTGCTTGTGTGAATGTGTGCACATGTGTGCCAGTGTACTTAAACACATAAATGCAACCTGCTCAGTCTGCATAATGTTACTTGTATGTGTATGTTTTCAGGGAAGATGGCCATTTGGTATTGGATGACCAGTTGGTATGCTCTTCCCTGGCAAAGACTTTCTTTCCTGATCTCAACATTTTTGAGTTGTCAGGGTTCTTTGTGTAGGGATGAGGTTCTCACATTCCTATGAGACACAGTCTCATATCAAACTCCCCATTCCTCTGACTCTTACAATCTTTCTGCCCACTTTTCTACAATGTTCCCTGGTGATGACTAAATTTATCTGTGGGTGTAAGGACAAATGTTTAGAGTGTGCTTAGGGATTATCTTGTCTTAGTAAAGTGGTTGTTGTGGGTATCCTCCAAGATCTGTGACTTCAATAGCCCTGGGTACTTGGCTAGTTTTTTGATATATTTGGTTTTGGTAGCATATGTTACATTGATGTGGCTCTCGGGAATGCCAGTCTATAGTTTTTACTGTGTATCATGGTATAA
>CAJQZJ010015786.1:4065538-4105992 GCA_907164525.1 Lophiomys imhausi | reverse complement strand
AGAATATGGCATTCAAAGATGTTATCTTAAATTAAGATTTTCTTTTTGATATCGAGACATATCAGCGCCTGACAGCACCCCCTATTCTACTCCAAGTAGAAGATAAGCATCGAAGAACCTCCACTGTAAGATGGTTGAATTAGTGGCAAGCCTATCTCTTGGCATGAAAAAACCTCTTGCACCAACTGCAGACAGACTGCTGTCCAAAAAGGACAAAACTTGGTAGCAGGGAAGTCGACAGCCTAACTCTGCCAAGACAGGGTAGGTAAGTCCTTCACAATCCCTGCTCTACAACAAATGTCTGTCAGAGAAACAGGACCCAAAGGCTGAAGACTGATGCAGGAATGTATGGAGAGAAAATGGGAACTGTCCAGGCAGTCACTGGTATGTCCTTTCTTAGTTTTGGAAGCTGCAGGCCCTGCACTTCCTATATAAGCAAATATATTTATCCCTCTCAGGTCTCTGAGGTGGTTGAAGAATAGACAGCTAGAGTCTCATAGTTAAATTTTGAGTTGTTTAGGAATCAAGAGGGTGTTATAGATCTAAGAAGATACTCTTAAAAGTGTGTTGCAAGTTAGTATGAATGTTGAGTCACATATAGACCTTTAAACTCATGGAGATGGTTAGATAGTAGACTGTTAAAGTCAGGGGCCAAATATGTATAAACTGGACACTGGGAAGGTATACTGGGCCATTTAACTCTCATAAATGTGGCATATTTATATCTATTGTTTTGTATAATACTTACTGTTATAAGAGAAGGAACCATCTGTTGGACTGAAAGGGGAAACTTCTGGGGGGAAGAGGGTGGAAGGGGGGGATAGGAAGGGGGAATAGGAAGGGGTTTGTTACTGAGATGTAACTTGAAGAAAAAAAAATAAAGTATTTAAAAAAAAGTAATAAACATAACCTCTTCATCAATCACCCTAATCCTATTTATCCTATTACTACCTATCCTAATATCTATAACTAATATAATAAAATCAATTCACTTCCCCCCATGTAACTACATCAATCAAATATGCCTTCCTTTTCAGCCTAATTACCCTTATGATATTTTTTTTTCAAAAACACCAAATTCACAACCACCAACTGACACTGAGTTACGATAAACTATATTAAACTCTCAGTTTTAAAATAGACTGTTTCTCCATTTTATTTATATCAGTAGCATTATTTATCACATGATCTATCATAGAATTCTCCTCATGATATGTAAACTCAGAACCCCACTTAAACTGCTTTATCAAATATCTCTTACTATTCCTTATTACTGTAATCATTTTAACCTCTGCAAATAATTTATTTCAACTATTCACTGGATGAGAGGGAGTAGGTACTATGTCTTTCCTCCTAATCCGATGATGGTATGGAAGAGCCGACACAAACACTGCAGCCTTACAAGCAATTCTATGCAATCGAATTGGAGACATTGGATTATAGCCATAACATGGTTCCGCCTCAACTCCAACTCCTGAGAACTACAACAAATCCTATCAACTAATAACTTCAACTTCATCCTCTTCACAGGCCTCTTAATTGCAACCCCAGGGAAACCAGCACAATTCAGTCTCCACCCTCCATCAGCTATAGAAGGTCCTACCCCAGTCTCAACCTTACTTCACTCAAGCACTACAGTTGTAGGAGGAATTTTCCTAATAATTCAATTCTTCCCCCTAACCTCAAACAACAATCTTATCCTGACTTTAATCCTATGTTTAGGCTCAGTCACCACACTATTTACAGCCATCTGCGCACTCACCCAAAATGATACAGAAAAAGAGAGATAGAGTGTAGCGACTGAGGACATGATATACCCTTCAAAGGTACACCCCCAGTAACCTACTCCCTTAGACCAGACTCCACCTCCCCAAAGTCCATTCAGTTTTGAAATTATCAACTGCCACAGACCCTTATAGGGTGATCACTACATAAGGGGGTTCTCAGGGAAAAGGTGAGTGTGGTGCCCACCCAACTCTCCAGCTTTCATTCTGAAGACAAAAAGACGCAACAGGGGTGATGTCTAAGCATTTCCCATTTTTAATGTTTTGTCCCCTGGCTTATATACAGAACCAAATGGGTGTTTCCACATGAGGCTACATGGGCCAATCACATTAAAGGTCATCCTATTACATCACATAGCACAAGCCTGGTAACATGGTGACATGCACTGATCATGAGCATGGACGTCTTGCTCACCCAATCAGCTATACCCATGATCGGGCTTCAATTTCGTCCCGGCATCTTCCAGCCGGCACCATCTTAGATATCTCCCACAAGTTACTTTCATTTTCCCAGCCATGAGGCATTTCTCATAAGCCTCCATTTCCCGGGTGCCCACAATCAACAGATGAATCAATGGATTCCTGAGGAGCCCTCACAATCCAATGACTTCTCGGAAGCCCTTCAGCTGGCAACCCAGCCTTTAATAAATGAGCTTCTAGGAGACATTTTTAGATTCAAACCATAATAGTGATATAATTTGCATTATTGGTTACTTTTTTGTATATATGCTCATGTTTCTTTTTCTTCTTTTCTTCTTCTTCACTAATTCTAAGAAGAAGAAAAAGAAATGACTAATATAGTTTATGTTTCTCTTTCCATGACTGGGACTATGTGACTACTATTTTTCTCTTAGCCCCACTCCAGGCCTATAGGACAGAGTCTGTACTTGTATGTCCTGAAGTCCCTACAACATGCTAAGATGAATCTTAGAGAGTTTGTGAGCTCCCTGAGGAACAAGCAAGATTTTGTTACTTCATGTCTACATGTGTTTGTATAGAAAGACAATCCTATAGATTTGTAAATGAGTAAGAGACTCACAAAAGTTGTGAGCCATTGTTCATGATCTGATAATGATCTTAGTCAGTGGGAAAAGACTTGGAATATTAAGTTATAATTTCAAGTCTTAACAGCAAGTCACCTCTAATCCTATTTTGGTCTGGATTTGGTCTTTAACTCAGTTCTTATAATGGAAACTCTGTCCTATTCTTAAGATATGCTTTCTGTAGACATACTTTTAAAAAATTTGTTGTTACATTATTATCTCTACCTTCCTTTCAACCCACCAACCATAGGTATGGGAGAAAAAAGGTTA
This sequence comes from Lophiomys imhausi, assembly GCA_907164525.1. Taxonomy (NCBI): domain Eukaryota; kingdom Metazoa; phylum Chordata; class Mammalia; order Rodentia; family Muridae; genus Lophiomys; species Lophiomys imhausi. The sequence goes on along the minus strand of CAJQZJ010015786.1, from coordinate 4,102,895 downwards.
GTAGAGACAGGGGGTGTAGACCTCTTTAGATGTAGGTTCTTGGGGTGATTCATCAGGATTCTGCAAGTCCAGTCAACAGCAAAACCAGGAAACACAGCAACAAGAAAAAACACCAATCAGCAGCAAAGGCAGTGGGTACCTGGCTTAGGTGTCAGCAGCAGTATCAGTGGTGCCAGCTCTGCTACCTGTAGCAATGGTGGTGGAAGTTGCCTCACCTCTCCTTGGGGCCTCAGTCTCAGCTTGACCTGGGCTTTGGTCATCAGCAGTGAAGGCAGAAACAAGTTTCTAAGCATGGTCTGGAGTGTTTTGAAGCAAAGCAGCGATGAGAAGTGATGCTAAGCAAAAAAGTTCCCTCTTTGTTTTGGGGGCTTCTAGTTATATCCTCTCAAAATCCAAACAGGGATTTTTTTTTCCAGTTGGCAAACACCATACCTGCCCCTCCCAAGGGATTGTCCCATTGACTAAGATCATGTACTCTTTAAGGGGTCTGTTTATCAAGGATGTTTTCCGGCTAGCAAAAAGCATGTCCCCTGCTCCTGGCAGTTTCCAGCTGACAAAACATCATGTGCTCTCCCATCAGGATGTTTTCCAGGACCTTCTCATGAGTCCTGGTGGTAGACAAAGCACCCCCACATCCCACGCATGAGACCAAAACAGAGAACACATTCACTTAACACAACCGTGTTTTTAAAAAAATCAAAACTCCTATTACAGCTTCCCATCTGGATCCTATGAAAAGTCAACCCAATGGACTGTGTACTGTATAACCCACATAATTCCATTTATATTAAGTTTTATGAAAACAGGCAAAACTAGAGTATACCATTAGAGGCTGTGTAGTGTAAATAGAGTAAGGACTGGAGGGAATATAGAAGGGTGTCTGGGGTGCTGTAATGTTTTATTTATTAATCCAATTAAACTGGAAAATTCATGAAGCTGTACACAGACACATTCATTCCTTTATGTGTGCTATGTTTTGGTTTTTTTTTTTAATGGCCAAAATAGTGTGAGGAGCAAGACTTCTTTCCTGTGTTTCCATGACCTGAACACTGTAATGTGCATGATTGTAGGGAACAAGAGTTGTGCTTCAACTTGATCTGAATTGGAGCCTGGTCTTATTATTTACTAGCTATATATCTCCCCATGTTTTTCCTTGTTACCAATTCTAATTTTCTTCACTTGGTACATAGGGTATTGAGTACCTATATGTCAAGGTTACTGTAGGGAATATAGAGCAAATAAATAAAGGGTTGTAACTGTGAAAACAGAGTGAATATGAAGTCACTTGTGTCCAACCCTAACAAAAAATAATGACTAAGGATGGTGAGTTCATGCAGATATGTCTGACATCCAAAACTATCATAAAAGGCTTTGTCAGAACTACATCACACAGTGATCACTGAGACCTAATACAGAAGATACTTCTACAAAATCCCTGTTCAACAGCTTCCTATTCAGCCTTGGTCTGACGAAGTCCTTATTATTGATCCTTGTATCAAAGATGTTCAAAACAACTTACACAATCTTTCTCATTTTGCCTTTAAGAACTTCTGTTTTCCTCAGCCTCTTTGACACACACACAACTTATTATATCATGCACACATTCTTATTACAATGCTATTCTCAAATATACTTCACTTCTAAAGTCTCTCTGTCATTTACTCTGACAGCTGTGTGTATGAGAGATGCCTACCCTTCAGGGTTTCTGTGGGAATTAGAGTTGAGTAAATTATCAACACTAAACTCAACCCCTTTTTTGCCCATGTCCAATGTAGGTAGAGCAAAGTCCACATGTTGACTCTCCATGCAGGTAAGAATGACTGCATGATACAGTTCTAAACAACAAAATGTCTGCTGAGCATGCTTATATTGGGAACAAACATGACCAGTCCCACTCTCTTGTGCCTTGAGGTTTTAAAGTAGCCCAAGTGGCAATAGCCAGCCACCTTGTGACCTAGACTAAGCATGAGGGAATAGCTGAGAAAATTCTGGAGGTACTGTTGAGATACAGGTTCAAAACCAGCATCCCCCGTCTCTCTACTCCCTGCTACTGGCTGTTAAGGCTATGGAAGTCACTTTTCCAATCAGAACACATTTTTAAGTGAAACACACTTTAAAGTTCTCACTATTATTACTAAACACAGCACAAACTTTTGGTAGTTTTACATGGCCACGTCCACTGCCATTTTCAGCTGGCCAGTGATCAACAAAACATGACAATCAAGAGTTGTTGCCAGCCACTAGCTGTAGAATTTGTGTAAATCTAAATCCAAGACTCATCCTGTTGAATGCCAGGCTATTTTCTTTCCTCTCGCATTTCTCAGACACTTACAGTTCTAGTTAGTGTTTTATGCTCAATCAATATCCTCCTTTAAAAGGTCATGAGGCCAGGCAAGATGGCACAAACCTTTAATTCTGGCACTCAAGAAGCAGAGACAGAGGCAGAGTCAGGGGGAATCTCAGTGAGTTTGAGGCCAGCTTAGTCTTTGCTAGAGCTACACAATGAGACCCTCTCTCCCCTACCCCACCCCCAATAAAGTCATGAACCAGCCTCTTTTTGGAAAGTGTAAGAACCTAAACTTTCATATAGCAGATGTTTACTTTATATTCCTCTCCTATACACCAACCCATTCCTCCTCTTAGGAAGGAGATCTTTTGTATGGTAAGATGAAAAGGGTCCACATACAGAAAATGGTCAACAAGTATGTCATGTTCTGGGGAAGGGCAGGCTGAATGCACATCTCATGTGTCAAAAGCTTGGTTTAACCAGCTGGTGGTACAATGGAAAGGTTAATCACATCATGAGGCGCTAAATTCATCAATGTTAGTTAAACCACTGATAAATCCATAACTGAATGGGCTGTAAGGAGGTAAGTCATACTTGGAGGAAGCAGGTCACTGGGGGCATGACTTTGAAAAGTATATCTTATTCTCAGACCTTTTCTCTGTCTCACTCCTGACCACCATGAGGTGAGCAATTTTCCTCTGCCACGGCCTCCCACCACAATTTCCTGTCTCAGCCCAGCTCAGAAACAATGCAGCCAGCTAGCCATGGATTGAAACCTGAGAAACTATGAGGCAAAATAAATCCCTCATTTAATATTCCTCTTCTCGGATATCGTGATAATTAATCTTTATTGTCAACTTGATAGGATCTGGAACCACCCAAGAGTCGTGCCTTTTGGCATATCTATGATGGCATTTCCAAAAAGGATTAACCGAGGAATGAAGACTCACCCTTAGAATGGATGGCGCCTTTCCACAGGGGGCCCAGATTTAAAGAGGTGCAAGAAAAACGCAGGGTGCTCCTGCCTGCTTTTGCTTCTTCTTGAGCAAGTGTGTCTACTGCTGCTGCTGTCCCCAAGAGTCTCGAGCTTCTTCAGCCTCCCAACATGGATGGAATACCAGAGACTCTTCTGAAAATGTCTAGGTCTTCATTGTTGGGTGTAAACAAAAACCTAATTAAATTATGTTGTAGTATTTATATTATATTTAATTGGTTTGGCGGTTGTTAATCCTTAACCAGACATTATAAATGAGCACACACAGACACCACATGGATTTTAATTTAACAAGCCTTGGCCTGAATTGAGCGATCTCGGCCCACCTAACCTAGCTCTTAACTCTACTACCCAAATATGGCCCCATATATACATACATCCCCTTGGACTGCCATTCTCCACACTAGCCGATGTTCCTGGCCATGTGGAATGAGGTTCTTTTTTTCTAACCCATGATGTGTCTCCTCCTTCCTGCTCCTGGCTGGAATGAATTAATCCTCTGTCTAAAGTGCAGGCTTCTTGTTCTAATCTTAGGAAGTCCCACCTTTCTCTGTCTTTGCCCAATCTCAGGCCTCAGCATTTTATTTAACCAATCAGAATCAATGTAAGTAACAGATAGCAAGCAGGACCAATTAATTAACATTTAGAATGATTAACACTACACCATCAGTTGGGTTGAGGCTTCTGAAGTACCCAGCTTTGTGGAAAGAGAGGCTATCAAGCTCTCTATATTCCTAAGGTACAGTCAGCCACCCAGTCTTCTTTGTAAGCTAATCTAACATATCTCCCTTTTATAACATTTATTCTATCAGTTTTGTTCTTCTAGAGAGTCCAGCCTAAAACAAATATTTTGTCACAGTGATGAAAAGTCACTGGGTAACTTTATTTCCAATGAAAAGGGAGAGCCTTTTGTCATTTATTCCCACCTGGCTCCTCCCAGTGTGGGCTCCATATTGCCACTTAATGGTCTGGAGAAGTCTTTCCCCAGTCCTCGGTGTGCTCCAAGCCCTTAAACCGTGGGCACAGCAACCCTCCTCTCCTTTGAGCATCCCTTATCTGATGCTACTTCTGTGTTCTGCATTTACCACTTGCTTGCTCTTCCCTCCATGGTTTGTTTTCCAAGTCATGTTCTCCAACCATGGGCACCCCCGCCTGACAGTTCCCTCCCTATTGTCTCCTCTCTTGACACTAGACTCTAGTTCATCTCTATCTATCAATAAATACTCTTATATTATCTTCAGATCTACCCTTCCACTTACTCTCAACATTTTTGCCAAGGCTTCCAGTATATACTTCTTTATGCATTATTATCAATCAAAACCTAAAATGTCCAAACTCCATCCATCATCCTCCCAAACTAGCTCTCTCCCCATTCTGTATTTCTGTTCTGTTATTATATTTCTCAATTTCCCCTAAATATGTGATCTTTGGGCTTTCCTTATTTTGGTTCTTAAATCAGTCGCCATGTCTTGCAGTTTCATTTTACACATTCACAAATTCATCCTGGCTTCTCTCTTCTTAGCCCAAGAGTCTCAAGATATCTCATTAACTCTCTTCAAGAAATAGTAGATTTTTCTTCAGGCTGGCGATGTTGCAGTAGTATCTCACACACTTAAATAAAGTCTTAAAGTCTTTATCTCTGTTAAACCTTTCAGCCTTGTGGGTTGATGCCATTGGTAAAGCACATATTACCAAGGAGAAAACCAAATCTTAGCGAGTTTAACTATAGTTTCTTTTTCTTTCCTTCTTTCTTTCTTCCTTCCTTCCTTCCTGCCTTCTTTTCTTTCTTTTTTTGGTTTTTGAGACAGTGTTTCTCTGTGTAGCCTTGGCTGTCCTGGAATACTCTCTGTAGACCAGGGTGGACTCTAACTCAGAGATCCAATTGCCTCTGCCTCCTGAGTGCTGGGATTAAAGGCGTGCACTACCACTCCCAGTTTAAATATAGTTTCTAGACTTATATGGACAGCATGAAACATGGCCACCAAGACATTAAGATCTTGTCTAACTGCCAAGTTTGTCTCTCTACTTATGACAAACTACACTAGTCTCCTCTTACTCTAGGTCAAGCCCATCACTTTCAACATCCTGTAGACTCACAAGCCTATTGTCTAGCCCCTCAACTTCCCAGAGTGGTACCTTCTCAACTGTCTCACAACATCCTGTGTAATTAGTGAAGCAAAGGCTTTGAGGATCACATGACCAGCATAGTGCAAGGTGATACAGCATGTGTGTTAAAGAGGGGCCACTGTGGTTACTCTAATATCCTTACTTCTGTGCTTTTAATCAGGATATTCTCTGAATAGGATGTATTTTAATTCCTTAATTCTCCAGTATAACTGCTCTTAGGTACAAAACTCCACCTTTGTCAAAACCCTTTGCACACTACAGCGCATTTTGCTCAATCACCTCTGCAATCCTGAGTGAACTTTTACAAACAATAAAGCCATATTATCTGTTCTAAATAGTTCCAGATAGACAGGTCTCATGAGTTGTTGGCAAACTCACATACATTCCCCTACTATTATCTTTCTCTTTTTACCTCACAGCTCTTGGTGAAAGATCCAAGAGTGATCTGCCTAGTCCTTGATGGGAACATTTAAATATTACGACAAGGTAGAGAGACAAAAAAAGTGCAAGTTGAAAATAATCTGTTTTTACTTCAGCTGACAATTGGTGGCTTGCGTTCAAATTATCTAGGAAGAGGAATGAATCAAGGGGGAGACCAGGAAAAGAGACGGTGCCAGCCGTGTATGGGAAAGGAAAAATAGACCTCTGTACTACTGAGCTATTACTTTACAGTCCGTTCTCTTAAGGAAAGGGCAGATCTAAGAGGAAAAGGTTTGAGATAAACTTTCAGGGAACATCACTGGAAGAGACTGCTCTCGATAAGGAAATAGAAATTGATATGAACAGGACAGTGGCCTGGAAAAATAAAGCAGTGCACTTACATTCTCAAATCAAAGGACCTCTCTGGTTCCCAGGACTCAACACGGAGGTTTAGAAACTTCTGAAATGCCAGAGGATCTGACACCCTCGCCTGATCTGTGGGTACCAGGCATGCATGTGGTACACAGATACAAAAGCAGGCAAAACGCTCATATGCATAAAGTAAAATAATCTAAAAAAAAAACCACATAAAAGAAAATAAGAAGCATGTTGAAATAGAGGAGGCACAGGTTACATGAAAACAAGTGAGACTGTGGGGTCTCTAAGTGGAAGAAGAGGAGCCTTGAGTTCAGGAGCCCAGTGAATTCGGTTCCGTTAAGCATTGCTTAACCACGAACAATGAAAATTAGATAACCATATTATTTAGAAAGAAGCCCGGTTACTAAATGATCAGAAAGAACTGAAAGCTAGGTAGAAATGTTTTGCTTGTGTTTCTGAGACTGAATCATACCAGGGAGCCCATTTTCTAAAAATATATTCAAGAAATGCATGGAGAGAGAAGAGAGAGAGAGATTGGTCTTGACAGGCTCATGAACTCTTACGAACTCTGATGAGCATGGGATGAGGAGCAACCATAAACTGAAAGGCGGACAGCACCGTGGCCCTCCAGCCCCCTTTCTTAGCCAGTTGAGAAGATGACCTCAGCTATATTATGTCACTTGAAAGGACGATTACTAAGAACTTCGTGAGTCGTCTGTAAAGCATCAGCTCTAGCTGTGTGACACAGCACGGCTACTGTAAAGATCCTGTAGGTGAAATGGTCTTAGATTTGCTCAATTTCAAGAAAAGGAGACAGGGTCTGTTAGGAGCTATAGCGAACAATACAAGAATTCTACCTAGATGCTTGGAACAGGTATGAGCATTGGCCTTCTGCGTAAGACTCGGGTCAGAGCTCACTGAATGCATTTCTGACTGTAATGTGTGGTTTTCCGGTCACTTTAATGACACCCAGGGTGCAGGAGGAGGAAGAGGGAAGTGGACATCCTTAGCCCCCAACTGACGGTATCATTTTCATTGCACTCAGCTGCTGAGAATGAGTCATCTGGCCCCAGCCAGAGGCAGCAGTGACTGAGAAATTCACTTGACTGTTTCCAGGAAAAGAAGAGAGTGTGATGAGTCAGCTGGATAAAAAAAATTCCAGTAATGATTCATATTTTTCTACCAACCAATTTGCCCATCTACCTGAAATGACTTCATTTTCATATAGATGGTTTACATTGTAAAGACCCCCTCCCTCGATATAATCTCTCCTCTCTCCCTCTCTCTCTCCCTCCTTCCCTTTTTCCCTCTCTTCTTCTCCCCCTCCCCTTTCCCATAGAAACATATGAACAGATGAGAAACACAGACGCTCATTGTTGGATGAATTCATCCCTGAGGTTACGATGCTTTTCTTAGATCCCAGAATTGGAGATCATAGGCAGAAGTGGAAACTAATTCCGCCCCCAAAGAAACAATTTTTTAAAAAATACAAGAAGCAAGCCTGAGAAAGAGTTGTGAAACTAATCATTTAGACAACCACGGCATATACAGAGAGACAAAAACTACAGAGCATTGACGCAGTTGAAATTCAGTGATTTTGAAATTCCATAACAGCAGCAAGGTGACATTTCTCTTTTAAAAATATTTTCTTTGGGCTGGAGGGATGATTCAGCAATTAAGAGCACTGACTGGTTTTCCAAAGGACCCAGGTTCAAATCCCAGCACCCACAAGGCAGTTCAAAACTGCCTGTTATGGCTAGGTATAGTGGTGCACGCCTTTAATCCCAGCACTTGGAAAGCAGAGGCAGGAGGAGCTCTGTGAGTTCAAGGCCAGCCTGGTCTACAAAGTGAGTTCAGGCCATCCAGGGATACACAGAGAAAAACCTGTCTCTAAAACCCAAGTATATATATATATATATATATATATATATATATATATATATATATATATCATTTTTAGGTCTCCAAATCATTTTATACTGAAGAAAATCATCATGTCATTCAAGCCTGTGGCATAATATACAAAGTCAAGGGGAGACTTTACAAAGTGGGTTTAATTTTAATTTAATTTATTATTATTTATTTGGAGATGGGGGAATCTCACTTTGTAATTCTGTCTGGCCATAAACTCGCTATGTGAGCCAATTTGGCCTCAAACTCACAGAGATTCTCCTGCTGGGACTAAAGGTATGTGTACTACCATGCCTGGCTGTGTTTATGTATTTATTTTTGCATATGTACATGTGGTGTGAATACCTATGTGCATGTTTTCATGCGGTGGATGCATGTGTGTGTATGTGCGTGCAGATGAAGGCCAGAGATTGACATTGGGTATCTTCACGCTTCACCTCATGGTGAAGCAGGGTCTCTCAGTGGAACTCAGAGCTCATTGATTCCTTTAGTCTAGCTAGCCAGCTTGCCCCAGGGATCCCCTGTCCTGCCTTACAAGTGCTGCATTACAGATGAGTCACCAAGCCTGCTTGGTGTTGGGGCCTGCTTCTTTAGCATAACTGCAGCCATTTTGTCTTCGGTCTCCATTTTAGTTATAAGACAAAATTACTCATACTTTGTTACCTTGACCCTCTGAAGAGTCCCCAACTACAGCTGCACTTGGGACCAATCAAATTAAAGGTCAGTTAGAAATGTTTTGTCTGGCTAGTCAAAATGATGTAGTACTGTCATTCCCTTGCTTCCTAGCTGGTTATTTCCTGGATGTGGTTTGTTTGATACATGAACCTGGTTGTTACTTGGATGTGGCTTGTTTCCTAGACCTGGTTACCTGGTTGCTACCTGGATATGACTCTTCTTATAAAAAGTCTGCCTTGGAAGCAGAGTGATGTCCCAGTTAGGCTCTGAGACCTCTGTGACCCTGGTCTTGGAGGCTATGACCGGTTTTGGAGTGTGTGTTCAATAAACCGTCCATATCTGACTGAGATTGGTGACTGAGTGGTCTGTGCAGCCATTCTTGGACTCTAACATCAAATCACAGTCTTCATGCTTGTAGGACAAGCACTTCCCCACTGGGCCATGTCCCCTGCCCCCAAAGATGCATTTTAAAGTAAAAAGAGAAAATGACCAATGTCCTATAGCTTATGCAAATAGAAGGGCTATTCTCAATAGCACAAGGGCTGTGAATTAGAAATAAAGACTGGAGCTTTTACCCATGGGAAGGAAAATTTTAAGAATCTGTTCCTTGAGGACGGACAGATTTAACCTAAACACCAAATGGCAGCAGCGAAATAACCATGCTCCACCCCCTCGGAATGCTCATGTCCCAGAAAAGTCACCTTAACCCTACTTCACAGAATCTCACAGCATGGTACCAATATATAATCTAATGCCCATTTAACTCAGACCGCTGAAATGGTTTACCCAGTGCCACAGCTGAAACACCACAAAACACAAAAACACCGCAGTCCTGAAGCTACTTAGATACAAAATGTGAACTTTGACAAGGTAGGTGATGGGGTAAGAAGGAAGGAGGGACTCTAGGGAGTCCATAAGCAGTTAATGAAAGGACGCTGGGGCCCAGTTGGCAAGGTCTGATGAGAGCAGGGGTTGGGGGGGGTGGGGTTCAGGCAGCCTTCAGAGGTTTAGGATCAGGAGGACTGTCTTTCCATTCCAGGAGCTGACACTATAGGTCGGTTCATCTTCACAGGGTGGGGACAGGTCAGTTGCTAAATCCCCAGATGTAAAGACCCCAACCCAGCAATCATGGTTAGACTCTGGGCTCTTGGGCTGGGCTGGCACGGTGGGTCGTTCTCCAACTGTACCAGATATGTGATGGTGTCAGAGGATGTGGCTAGTTGCTGGTCAGAAAGGCAAGGCCCCAAGAAGTGCATTAGCTGGAACAAATAATGTGTGGTCCTCACACGTCACAGATCAGTCCTCTGAACATCTGGAATCTCAACACAACTTTGCCCCTGGTTGCTCAATCCTGAAAATGTGCCTATACCCTCAAACCATAAGAAGGGATAAAGGAAGTTACAGCCTCTTCAGAATGGGGACTGACAGTGTAGCACAGTGGTACAGTACTTGCCTGGAATATGCGAGGGCCTAGACTCTATCCCCAGTATTACAGAAATAGGTAGGGGACTGGAGAGATGGCTCAGCCGTTCTGAACAGTGACTGCTCTTCCCAAGGACCTGGGTTCAAAACCCAGCACCCACATGGCAGTTCACAACTATCCATAATTGCTGGGCATGGAGGTGCACACCTTTAATCTCAGCACTCGGAAGGCAGAGACAATTCGATCTCTGTGAGTTCAAGGCCAGCCTGGTCTACAAAATGAGTCCAGGACAGCCAGGGCTTTGTTACACAGAGAAACCCTGTCTCAAAAAACTTAAAAAAAAAAAGATAGATAGATACATAGATGGATAGATAGACAGACAGGCAGACAGACAGATAGAGTAAAAGAACTGGTAAGTATGGGTGTTGACTCTCCATGAATGTGTTATTCTTTCCCCATTAATAGTGACCCCATTAACAAATGGTACCACTGATGCACAGGGAAGTGACAGCCATCAACACCTGGAACTGGGGTTTAAGATCTGCAGCCTACACTTTGAAAGTACAAAGTACACAGATGGCCGTTGGGGGAAGACTCTGGGCCATGAACAAAGGAAAGAGTAAGGCAGAGAGACTTCTAAGGGAAAAGCTGACAGAGATCTGGGGAAGAAGATGAAAAGAACAGAAATGGACACACACCAAAAAAAGCATCCATTTTGGTCTGGTGAAATTCAAAGAGTAAAACTTGTCTTGAGACTGTGATTAAAATGAAGGCATCCAAACTGGTTTTCTTCATTCATCATATTCTAGTCAATGAAAATTTCATTGGATGGTTTGAATTAAACATGCTATCATGTTTAGTTTAATTTTAGCTCAGGCTAAAATTCAGATGTTCTTACACCCTCAGAATCTGGTTCAATAATGAATGAGGCTTCTGACAGTGAAGCCACGGCAGCTGCTGCCTCAAGCAGACACTGAGCTGCAGGCTGGAGAAGCATAGGAACTTTTCAGCCCCTGACACCGGGATCTCACTGCATAAAACTTTACAGCAGGAAGTGCGATACTGACAGAGAGCAGACAGGACTTCAGCGTTTAAGTGCTCCTTTTGTCTTGGCATAGAACAGTTGTGAGATCTCTTCAGTGCTGTTACCAAGGAAGCAGAGTTAGTCGGATGTTGGTGGCACACATCTTTAATACTAGCCTTGGGAGGCAGAGGCAGAGGCAGACACATCTGTGTGAGTTCAAGGCCAGCCTAGTCTACAGAGCAATTTCCAGGTCAGCCAGGTCTACACAGAGAAACCCTGTCTTGAAAAACCAAAAAATAAAATAAGTGGAAAGAGAGAGAGAGAGAGAGAGAGAGAGAGAGCAGAGTTAGTTCAAGTAGGTCAGACTGTCCACCACTTGTAATCTTAGGCAAGATCAGACAAAAATGAGCAAAACTTTAGTGTCAATTATTTGGGGGTAGAGAGGGGATGTAGAAATTGAGCCACTGGGGACTTCTTACATTTCAAAACTCTAAAATTATTTTCAGTTCTCCTATGTTGTAAGAGGAGCCCAACATTAGCAATTTCTTAGAGGGAAGGTGCAGAATTGGCGGCTTCATTAACCTCTGCCTGGCATTTTCAGTTAAGTTTTGAGAGTCTTCAAAAACTTAGTGGTTGACTAGTAAGATGGCCCAGTGGGTAAAACACTGGGTGTGCAAACACGAAGATGTGGATTTAAATCCCTAGAACTGAACAAAAGCTGGACACAGTAGCATGCGTCTGTATCCCAGCACTCCCATGGAGAGACAGGAGGCAGAGACAAGATAACTCCCAGAATTTTCTGGCCAGATAGCTTGGTTCACACAGCAGCAAACAAGAAGGTGGCAAGGACCAACATCTAAGGTTGTCCTCTGATCTCCCCAAGTGCACCTACACTCACATGCATACAGACACATAAACACACATACACACAGTACATACATACACACACTACACACAGACACAGTATACACAAACATCAACACAACATTTACCCAGACACAAAAACACATGCTCACACATCATACACACTACACACAGATACAGTATACACACATACCACTACAATATACACAGAGACACACAGAGATTTAAAGAACAGCTAGTCATGACTTGCTGCAGGACAATGTTAAAGAAATAGAGTGCTGGAACTGCAAAGGGAGGGTTCCTAATCATTCGAACATCTGCATAAACTTCCGTCAGCATGGGACAGAGCAAGTCAGGTGAAACACTTGCTAGCTCAATTGATGAAAAATGGTGTCTTTGTTGACTTAGCTTGCGTTAGATCAGTTACTTAATTTCCTTTAGACATATTCTCTGGTATCTACAAGTGTCGTAACGGTAGGTCTGATCCTAACAGAAGAGGAATTTGCAGTAGGGAAGGCAGGGTGACAGGTAACAGGGAGGAGGGCATACAATGGGAAATGGCGACCATCACCCTATATGTATGGTTAGGTTAGGTTGGGCCCCAGTAAGTTACAGCTCATCTACGTTTGGAATATACCACTGCACAAGCCCCTCCCTCTGCTGCCTCCCATTACAGACCGAACCCATTTCTCTGTCTTTAGGATTTACAGGTTCTCTGTAACTTATCTGGAATTCTGAATGGCTTCTATATAAGTCCTTTGGCCCACCAACCATCGGAGTTACTATTGCTTTTTCATAAAGAAGATCAAAGGTCAAATATCCAGGAGACTAAGCTATAAATTAAGGTTATCTGGCTACAAGCCTTTTGCTACTACATCCACACTTAGAAATTGCTATTAATGTGTGTCAGGTATCCAGAAACAAATACTGATTTCTGCTATTTCATGGGGCATATCATTTTTATAGTATTTTCTTTAAAAAAAAATTTTATGTGTATGAGTGTTTTGCCTGCATGTATGTATGTGCATCACATGCATGTCTGGCACCGGTGGAGACCAGAAGTAGGTGTTGGATTCTCTGGGACTGGAGTTACACATGGTTGTGAGCTGCTGTGTGGGAACAAAACTAAACTTGGGCCCTCTGCAAGGGCAGCAACTTCTCTTAACCACTGGGCCGTCTCTCCAACCCTCATTTCTATATTGTTTTCTAGTAGTTCAGCAGAGTGTCCATGTGAGCTGCTCAGTGGGCTTAGAATTTTCTCTTTTTAAAAATCTTAAATTTTGGAAGCATGATAAATGCAGTAGACACATCAGATCCACCAGCCATCCTCCGCCTCTGATCTTTTTTGTTTGTTTGTTTGTTTTTTATTTTGTTTTGTTGCTGTTGTTTTTAAAGACAGAATTCGCATAGCCCAGGCTGCCCTCAACGGATGACCTTGAACTCCTGATCCTACAGATCTTCTGTCTGTCTGTCTATCTGTCTGTCTATCTATCTGTCTATCTATCTATCTATCTATCTATCTATCTATCTATCTATCTATCTATCTGTCCATCCATCCAGAGAGATATACAACATTTATTTGGCAGAATATGCAACATTTGTCTTAGTTTTATATACTTTTAAGATTTATGTATCTTATTTTATGTGTATAAGTGATTTGCCTGCATGTATGTATGTGCACCCTCAGAGGTCAGAAGAGACCTTGGGTGTCCTGGAACTATAGTTAAGGATGGTTGTGATCCCCCATTTGGGTGCTGGAAATTGAACCTAGGTCCTGTTCAAGAGCAACAAGTGCTCTTAACAGCTGAGCCATCTTTTTAGCTCATGTGTTTCTTAATTTTGTCTTCCTTACCCCCTCATTGCCTCTTTTTGTTCCCTCTCCCTAGTGGGACAATTTTTGCGCTTAGTCATAAGATGTATGTGTATTGTATGTACATTTGTAAAATTCAAATTGTTTTAGTTATTTGTAGACCTTCTAGTCATGAATAGATGTTGAACACTGCCAAGTTATTTTTTAAACATTTACCTAGGTTGTACCACATTTTATCCTATATAGTATTAATAAGAGAGATTTTACTATTCTTCAGACATTAAACCATTCTTGTATGTTGAAGTAGGTGGATTTCAAAACAGCATATTCACCTTTTGCAGGCATTGTTCTATTTGTTTCATAAGAATAATATTAGCAGTAAAGTTGATTTAAGGTTCCCTTTTTGTTGTTACATCAATTAAAGCTTAGTCATAATCTGACTGTGAAAGGAACCTCAGGGGCTCATGCATTCGAATTTGTGGTCCCTAGCTGGAGAACAGGCCTCTGTCACATACTATTGTGGCCACATGCTCCGTGCCTTACTAAGACGGATGATGCTCTCTCAAACTGTGAGCCAAAACAAACCCTTTGCTCCCTTCAATTGCTTCTGCCAGGCATTTCATCACAGCGGTAAGAAAAGTAACTAGAAGAAATGCTATTCTATATTGGCCTGTATCTTTCCTTTTTTCATAATGGCCTTGGTAGCTTTTGCTATTAAAGTAAACTGGGGCCTCAGAAAAGAGATGAGCGATATTCCCACTTTTTCTATTCTCTGGGAGAATTTAGGGGGTAAGCCATATTATTTCATTCTTAAGCACCTGAGGAACATATTGGCAAATTGATCTGAATCTGGAGTTTTCCTTACAGGAAATTTGAAATTATGTACTCCATGCAGTTCAAACTCACCTCTGTCTTCTGTCTTATGATGCAGGACATGGGATCCTTCCATACATCTTGTTTTAGTCAGCTGGCTCCCTTTTAGGCTGTGCCAGTGAGAAGCACTATTGCTAGGAGACCTGGTAGCCAAGAAGGAGAGAGACACTTCGCCGGGCATGGTGGTGCATGCCTATAATCCCAGCACTCGGGAGGGAGAGGCAGGTAGATCTATGTGAGTTCAAGGCTAGCCTGGTCTACAAAGTGAGTCCAGGACAGCCAGAGCTGTTACACAGAGAAACTTTGTCGAGAGAGAGAGAGAGAGAGAGAGAGAGACTGAGAGACAGAGAGAGAGAGACTGAGAGACAGAGAGAGAGAGACACTTGTCCCTTGCTGTGGTTTCCCTGGGACTTCCTGTCTGTTCGGGTCAGCATCAGAAACTTCCCTTCGTCCCTCCATAGCCACTGATGTTCCAGATGCAGTGGACTGCAGCTCCTTTGCCCTTTGGAGCATTTCTTTCCTTGTACACTGTCAGAAGCACCAGCCACTGGCACCCCAGGCTTCGAGGGTTGAGTATTTGCCCTGTGAGTTCCATCTAAAACTTCTAAGAGCTTGGTGCTCCCCAAAGTTGCTCATTCAGTCTATGAAGTGAAAGACCTTAAATGTTTTATTTTTGCCTTGTGGAAAATTTTTGCCTATGTCCTAAAGGGTTTCTTTAGGACAGTTCTTCTCCAAAGAGAGCCATGTCGATTGATCCTCCAAAACCTGTGACCGTGTTACCTGGCAAAATGTGCTTTGCAGATATGATCAGTTGATCTGAGATGGGAAGATTATTGTAGTCCCACTCCCTGGTCCCAACTGACCAAAAGCCAGATCAAAGTCAAGACACCTGCAGTGGTTTGAAATGGTCCTCATGGGGGTTGCAAGGAAGGTAGTCAGAGTCTGAGAAAGAAAAGCAGGAACAGAGTATGTGTTGGAGCAACAGGGAGGGCAGGGTGGGGGGTGGGGTGTGTGTGATGATACAAGATGTGCAGATGGCTTCAAGAAGATGGGAAAGGCAAGGAAACAGCTTGTCCCCAGGGATTAGCTTCAAAAGGGACACAGTTCTGTCAAGACTGATTTAACCCCGCGAAGTTATTTTGGACTTCTGACTTTAGAGCTGTAAGGTAAGAAATTTGTTGGGAGCTGGAGAGATGGCTCAACAGTTAAGAGTGTGTACTGGTCTTACAGAGGAGCCGAGTTCAGTTCCCAGCACCCAAGTCAGGCAAACCACGACTGCCTATAACTGAAGCATCAGAAGGATCTGATGCCTTTTTCTGGCTTCTGCAGGAACCTGCACACAGCCCTGCTCCCTCACCCCTCCACCACACGCATGCATGATTAAAAATGAATTCAATAAATCTCTGTTGTCTAACTTACTAACTGTGATCATTTGTTGCAGCAGCAATAGAAGACTGCTTCGTTTACATGGTTAGTATTCTGCATCAAATCCTTCCTGTTAGAATAACGACTGTGCTTTGGATGCTGTCTAAATCCCTGTTCTATTACTATGAACAGACACCATGGCCAAGGCAACTCATACAAAAGAAAGCATTTAATTGTGGCTGGCTTACAGTTTCAGAGGTTTAGTCTATTATCATCATAATGGGAAGCATGGTGGCACACAGGCAGATGTGGTGCTGGAGAAGGAGCTGAGAGCTATATTCTGATCTTCAGGTAGGAGAGAGAGAGAGAGAGAGAGAGAGAGAGAGAGAGAGAGAGAGAGAGAAACACTGTGCCCAGTGTGGTCTTTTGAAACCTCAAAGCCCACTCCCAGTGACACACCCTCTACCAAGGCCACACTCCCCATTCTTCCCAAACATTTTAACGGGACTCAGCATGTAAATCTATGAGCCCCTGGGGACCATTCTCATTCAAACCACCACAGATGTCCTGACTTTGGTCGGACTTTTTGTCTCAGTGTGCCACATTTGGAGACCATATTTTATCCGTATGATACAGAGTCAACCAATTAGTTAAGTTAGTTTAATCAATTTACTGAGACAAAAATGAGTAAGTGATTGAAGCTTATGGGAATGGATCTTTCCCACCTAACCCACAATGGAAGCACACATGCTGAGGTCCTGAAATGAATAGTAAGTAGGTGCAGGTGGGTCCCCCGACTTGATATCTTTCTCTCTCTCTCTCTCTCTCTCTCTCTCTCTCTCTCTCTCTCTCTCTCTCTCTCTCTCATTCTCTCTCTCTCTCGTCCTGACCGTGGTTGCAGTGTGACCTGCTGCCCTAAGCTCCTGCAGCTATGCATTCTCCACACGTGTGAGATAGGCCCTCAACCCTGAAACAAAATCAACCCTTCCTCCTTTCAGTTGCTTTTGTCAAGTTTGTGTGTGTGTGGTGTGTCACAACAATAAGAAAAAAAACCCACTCAATATACCCTCCAAAAGGAAAGATTCATCAGCTGAAGGGGTGGCAAAGTAATTTGTTACTGTTGTAATTTACATTTCTTTGGTTGCATTTTCTCATATTTATTCAGAACCAACCTGTAAAGCTTTGTTTGTTTTTTTTTTCATTAATTAATTAATTAATTAATTAGCATCCCAATTGGAGCTTCCTTTCCCTCCTGTCCTCCCAGTCCCTTCCTCCCTCTCCCCTCCTCCATGCCCCACTTCCTTTCTCCTCAGATGTAGCAAGAAAGCCAGGCAGAGTGGTGTACACAACTGTAATCCTGACAACTGGGAGGCTTAGACAGTAGCAGCTCAGGTCTGAGGTCAACGTGGGGCACATAGGAAGATCCTTTCTCAGGAAACAAACAAGCAAACAAATAAAATAAACAAAAAATGTAGTAAGAGAGAACAAATCCATTGTCTCTTTTTTTTCCTTGGTACCTTGCACCTTGCATGATTTTGTCCAGCAGGTGCCTTAGGATTTCTTTTCCTGTGATGAAACACCATGACCAAAAGCAACTCCGGAAGGAAAGGAATTGTCTCATCTTACAACTGTCAGGTGGTACTCCATCACCGAGAAGAGTCAGGGCAGGAATTCAAGGCAGGATGCAGGAGCTGAAGCAGAAGCCACAGAAGAATGATGTTTACTGCCTGAAATGAGCTGAGTGCTTACTGCCCATGTGAATTATTAATCTAGAAAATGCACTGTGGATTTCCATACAGACAAATATCATGGAGGGTTTGTCCCAGTTGAGAGTCATTCTTCCCAAATGACTCTGGCTTGTATTGACTTGACAAGAGGTTAACCAGCATAGCAGCCTTTCCCACAAGGGGTGTCAGCTGCCAAGTGCACAGAAAGTGAGGCACCGGCCAGGCTGAGTAATGTGAGCTCTGTGTCTCAAGTATTTCCTTCTTGAACTGAAACCATGATCTTTCTCAAGACATCGCTGTGTCTTAAGCCTGAGGAAAGACAATCTCCCACAGGCAGAGTTCACCTGCTGATGAAAGGACTTTGCTAATGGAACACATTGGAAAGAAGATAAAGTCTGGAGAAATCAGGCTGTGCAAAGGTCAATTTCATGAAAAGCAGTTCCAACAGTAAGAAGCCCTCTATTTCTGGGCCAAAGATCAAGCAAGAGACTTAATCTTCAATCTGTAACAACAGATGAAACTCCGTGGTGCCGAGTAGCTTTCTTCTGCGGCCAGAGACTTCTTCTTGCTCTCTTTGTGATGGGGGTGTAAAATGAGCATCATCCCAGTCTAACTGCCTTGCTCTCCTGATAGCCAGTCTTGCCTCAAAGTTGGGCTAGGTCAATAGCAGTCAGATTATAGGATGTTACAGTGCTAGAAGATTCCAAACACCTACCTAACGGGGCTTTGAACATGATAAAGGGGCATCTTGTAACAATAAACAAAGTGTTTCTGTTCTTTCCATACAACAATATTATGTTGCATGCAGCCAATTGTCTCTTTAAAAAGTAAGAAAAAGGGAGGTGGCTCAGTTAGTAGTTTGCTTATTTGACAAGCGTGAGGTCTTGAGTTTGATATCAGAATCCCTGTAAAAATGCTTGGCATGATGGTGTGTACTTGTAATCCAAATATTGGGGACATGGAGATGAATCTCAGAGTGAGGTCAAGTTACAAAGAACTTGGACAGAGTTCTTTCTTTACATTAATTTAATTTTTTGAGAATTTTATACATAAGTATTATATTCATCTCTTTTCCACCCCTCCCTCTCCCCCCTCGACTCTTCCCATGTCCTCATTCCCAATCGAGTCCATGACCTATTCTTTAATGTTTTACACCAACATACACTCACACACACACTCATACCGATAAACCCAGCCTGATGAATCCATTTGGTGCTTTATGTATATGTATATTTTTAGAGATGACCACTTGGGAGTGAATAGTCAACCCATTGAGTAGTTCTTCCCTGGAAAAGATTGACTCTCCCTCTTAGTAGTTGTTCATTGTCTGTGGCTCTTCATCTAGGGTGGGTCTGACGAGATGTCCCCCATCACTAATGTTGTACCTGTGCGGCTCCTGCTTAGGTGACCATCATTTTTGAGATTTCATGGATGTAGTTTCCTTGTCATATATAGAAGGTACTTTCTCACAGCCGACATCCTGACACTCTGGGGCTTACAATCCTTACACCCCCTTCTCCATGATGTTCCCTGAGTCTTAGGGGCAGGGATGTGCACCTAAGACTGCACAACACAGGTCGTGTTGTTGATATGCCAATTAGGGATGGACATTCCATAGTCTGTTTTTCCTTGCATTTTCACCAGTTGTGGCTTTCTATAATGGTTCTTTTCTGCTGCAAAAAGAAGCTTCTTTGATGAGAGGTAAGAGCCCTACTTATCTGTGGGTGTAAGTACTTAGAGTATAGTTAGAAATTACACTGGTTTTAGGAAGGTAACAGTAATACATTCTGCCCTAGGATCCTTGATCTCATGAGGCAAGGGTAGTTGACTAGATTTACAGTACCAGGCATGAATTCACTCATATTGAGTTGGCTGTAAGTCCATTTATACAGTTGTTGGTTACCTTAGATATATTTGTAAGTGGCTCTATTACAGCCTTGGGAGTATCTTGTTATGCTGGTCATTGCTGTGTTTCATAGGCTTCACAACAGAGTAGGACTGTTGATTGCTTTCCCCATTGGAAGCTTGCATAGCACCTTTGAATATTATGAAAGCCAGTCCTCGGGAAGACTTTCAGATCTATTTCAGCTCAATTTCTCCAAGTCTTGTGGTGAACAGTGTTCTTGAGGATGACATTTGAGGTTGTCCTCTGGCCTCCACATGACACATGCCTGCAGCACACACACATTAATATGCACTCACATACACATTCTTCTTTACACACATGAACACACACACACACACACACACACACACTCAAATTTAAAAGAAGAAAGAAAAGATCTTACAATTCAGGATGGATAATAAGGATTGTCAAGGGATGGGGCTCTTTGAAATTCATGGTGCTGTACAGGACAGAGGAATCAGGAAAAAGGTGGGTGACATTAAGAAGCCAAATTGTGAAAGGCTGGAAAAACCCAGCACAATGTCCAAGCTATAACCCAGCATCCATTTGTACCAAAAATATGTTCAGAGAGATCCGCATTAAAGCTATCTTCTTCCAAAGTCAGCACATGGTCCCAGTGAAGGTCTTTTTGTATGGACTTCGCACAACTCAATAGGGACAATTCCTTGCAAGACAGGACAGAGTCTATAGTTAAGCACACAAGGAGCTCAGAATGAGTGGTACCTCCCCTCACTGGAATGACACCATCCAAAGCAATACACCAGCTAGGCCATCAGTCCTCCAAAACACTCTCTCTCTCTCTCTCTCTCTCTCTCTCTCTCCATAGAACCCTTGGTGTTCTCCCTTCCTTAGTTACTTCTCCACAGAAGCAGGAAAAATTACAAGACCATTGAAAGCATATTTGCAGGGCTGGAGAGATGGCTCAGATGTTAAGAGCACTGGTTGTTCTTCCAGAGGACTCTGGTTCAATTCCCAGCACCCACATGACAGCTCATAACTTTTGCACCTCCAATTTCTACCTACAGTTCCAGGGGATCCGACACCCTCACACAGACATACATGAAGTCAAAACA
Organism: Lophiomys imhausi; assembly: GCA_907164525.1. Classification (NCBI taxonomy): domain Eukaryota; kingdom Metazoa; phylum Chordata; class Mammalia; order Rodentia; family Muridae; genus Lophiomys; species Lophiomys imhausi. The sequence continues at coordinate 4,082,038 of CAJQZJ010015786.1, read as the reverse complement.
TCAATGCACATAAAATCAACCAATCAATCAATCAAGAAGTAAGAAATCAGCCCAGCATAGTGGTGCACGCCTTTAATCCCAACACTCAGGAGGCAGAGGCAGGCGGATCTCTGTGAGTTCAAGGCCAGCCTGGTCTACAAAGCAAGTCCAGGACAGCCAGCGCTGTTTCACAGAGAAACCCTGTCTCGAAAAACCAAAAAAAAAAAGAAGTAAGAAATTATTTAAAAAAAAAAAGAAAGAAAATAGATTTTCACTTGAAAATTATAAATGGACTGTCTGAGGTTTACGGAAGGTGGAGGGATATTGGTTGGAGACAGAAATGAAACAAGACTGGTGGTGAGGTGGTAGATGCTGTTCCATTTTTGCAGTACAAGGGATCAAATCCAGGGCCTTATGCATGGAAGGCAAGTGTTCTATCATCGGGCCGCATCTCCAACCCTTGAGAGGTGATAATGGCTAAAGCTGGTGATAAATACATTTGGGTTACTACACTATCTTTTTACTTCTTCCTATGCTTAAAACTTTTTCATAAGAAAATAATTTTAGTAAGAGAGAGAAGAATGGAAGATGAGTGAGAAGGAAGGGAAGAAAGGAGGAAGAATGGAAGAAATGAAGGAAAGAAGGAAGAGAGGGAGGGAGGATGGAAGAGATGGAGGGAGGAAGGAATATTTTCTGAAAATCAAAGCAAGAGAAGCCAAATGGTTCCTCCAGAGCATTAGTCTGCTGTGCAGTCCATGGCTTGGCTTTTGTCAATAGTTTTGCACAACAGAATTGATGACAAGAGCAGTGACACAGAACAGTGACACAGAGACTGGACGAGAAGTCCAGTAAGTAGCTACACGTGCATCCTAAGAATCCACCTGTTCCAACGAGTCAGATGCAAGTTGGCCAAGCACCTGGCTCAGAGGAGATCTTCACTCATTCACTCAACAACAATGCTGCTGAATTTTTAGGTTCCTGTTGGGCTCATTTCCTTTATTCCAGCAGGACCGTTTTCACTACAGGATGTGGGCAATTAACTCAGCCTACCTCCTTAGCCAGAAGGGCTTGAAAAGTGTGATGATGGCTAAGACAGCGCTTCCCTGATGCCTCCCCTCTACTTACTGCAACCCCAGTGTGCATTTTGACAGCCATCTCTCCCATGTGAAGAATCTTATGCAAACCACAGGCTAATGCAGCTTCACTAGCTGGGGTAACAGCGCTGTGCAGAATGTCTTCAGTATAATAACGAAACAAAAAGTATCCCCACTGGGTAGCAACTAGACTGTTGGGAAATTGAATCAAAAACTATTCAGCAGTGGGGAAAGAAAGACAGGTGTCTTCGTTAGGGTTTCCCTTGCTGCAATGAAACACCCTGACCAAAAGGCGACTTGGGGAGGAAAGGGTTTATTTGGCTCACACTTCCACATTGCTGTTCCTCACCAAAGGAAGTCAGGATAGGAACTCAAACAGGGCAGGAACCTGGAGATAGGAGCTGATGCAAAGGCCATGAAGGGGTGCTGCTTACTGGTTTGCTCTCCAAGGCTTGCTCAGCCTGCTTTCTGATAGAAGCCAGAACCACCAGCTCTGGGATGGCACCACCCACGAGGAGCTGGGCCCTCCCCCATCAATCACTAATGAAGAAAAACATCTTATGGCCAGATCTTATGGAGGCGTTTTATCGATTGAGGTTCCCTCCTTTCAGATAACTGTAGTTTGTGTGTCAAGTTGACATGAGAATAGCCAGCACGAGCTGGGGCGGGGGACTGTTATGTGGGGACACTCCACTCCAGAGGAGCAGGATGGAAGGGTTAGGGGGTGGAGGGTGGGAGGGCGGGGCTGGGAGGGGTGGAAAGAGGACAATGTGATGGAGATGTAACCTGAAGCAATAAATAAATAAATAAACAAGCAAACAAACAAGAATAGCCAGCACAGCAAGAACACACAGGAAGTTCTAAATGTTAATGAGCACATGTGTATGATTTCTTTTAAGTATGTGGTTGTGTCTCTGTTGAACAAACGGTAACTGTGCTAACCTGCTCTGGCAAGTCTAGGGAGCCAGGTCTGGTTCTGGGAACCAGATTAAGTCAAGAATGTTCCCTGCTGGGCCTCAGTTTCTAACTTTGGATGAAGTCATGTAATCTGTGGGACATTCAAGAAAACAGCTATAGGAAAACATGATCTCTCACCTCTCGTTTTAGAATTACACATGACGATACCTTAATGGAAAGAAATTCAGTACAGTCCATCCCAATCACAGAAGCATCAGCCCCACACCCCCACTTTGGAGTGTTTGCTCTTTTCCCATAGACACACTTCCACACATGCAACAGCAATGGTTCAGTGTCGGTGGCCACACTGGAAATACAAAGAGTGGGTCATAAGGTATATATAGTCGGTGTTACGTGATTGAAAAAAAAAAAAAAAGATGAGGACCATCTCTACAGTGTGACATGTTGTCAAGGAAAAAAAGTAAACTGCTAAAAATCTCCCCCCTCCCTTTTGAAAATCCAACAACAGAATTCCTGTTAAAGACAGAAATTCTATTTTTAAAAATACGACCTTTTGTTTTGTTTCTCGAGACAGTTTCTCTGTGTAGCCTTGGCTGTCCTGGAACTGTCCTGTCACTCTGTAGGCCAGGTTGGCCTCAAACTCATAGAGATGCTCCTGTCTCTGCCTGCTAAGGGTTGGGATTAAAGGCGTGCACCACCCCCACCATCGCCTGGCTCCTTTTAAAAATATTATTCAGAAAAAGAGAAATCTTGGTGTGGTGGCTTACCTCTGTGATCCCAGAACTTTGGAAGCTAAGACAGGAGGAGGCTCAGACTTGCAGAGACCTCTTGGGGCTACATAGTGAATCCAAGACCAGTGTGGGCTACCTGAGACCTTGCTGAAAGAGAGAAAGAGAGAGGGCAGAGGAGGAGCAGAGGGGAGCAGGGAGAGGAAGGGGGAAGAAGGAGGAAGGAAGGAGACTTTGAATTAAACACATTTTCAATTAGCAAGAGGAGGAGTAAATTAAAGAGTCCAAGGAGAGAGCAAGAATGAACTTGATAATTTAAGATTACCTTAATTGGCTTTCTGTGAGCCTATGAGACCGTAGGGAAGCAATGAGCGTCTCCCAGCTTTGCAGAACACGTTTGCCAGGATGTTGTCTGTGGTCCTTCTGGATCCTTAACTCTGTCTTATTTATGGACTTTTTCCTCTATATTTTTTCTCTAGATGTTTAAGTTTACCATCTTAGGACTTTTCCACATACTATTCCTGCTGCTTTGATGGCCTTGCTGCCCATCATGAGGTAGGTCTCAATTTCATCACTTCCAAGAGTTCTTTTACTTAAGTCCTGGTTACTCTCTCTCTCAAAGTTAATTGTACCTGTTGTTTTCTGCTTCCTTCCTTGCTTTCAGGATTGGGGCTGAATGTAGAGGCTCAATAAAGCAGTGACTGTGTGGGTGTTGTCTCTCCTGAGTCTACTAGGAAATAGTTGGTTCTCATAGGGCTGTGTTGAATGGATTTTTTAAATGACCCTTTTAATTTGTTCGTGTTCCAACTTCTTGAGTGGAACAGATTTTCCACACACCAAGGGCCCATTTCTGACTTAGTCACCTTTATTTCTGGGGTTGGATTTCTTTAGCTCTTGGCATAACCCTACCCCTCCACAATTACTTTGGGGGGCAGGGAGGCTGAGTTTCTTGGGCTCACTGTAGGGCAGATTTGGAGGCAATGAGTGGTTTCCAAGTCTGCATGTTTCTGAGTTTCAGATCCCATAGGATCTCACTTCTCTGTCTGCATCTAATTTTTGAACAGCCGATAATTATTTATAGCAGTTTATCTAACTGGCGTATAATTCTGCTGAGACTAAAGTGGCAGAATTGACAATAGGTTTGCCAATTATGCATTATTTTGGGCCTTTCTGTACAAATCAATTTTCTAACAGACCAAAAATTATCTTCATTTAGACTCTCCTTTTTGTGATTATTTTCCCCCGTGTCTGCTTGTGAATTAAACTTGACAGATCTCAGAAGGCTGGATTTAATAGTAACCACTTTGGACCTACCACACACTCAAGCCCATCTCCTCATTCCTTTTTACCAACCCTGTCATTCAAGCTAGGAATGAATGCCAAGGAAAACCAGTGGAGGGGTAGATGTTAAGTTTTTTTAAGTTGTTTAATTGGGCTCAAGCAGATCAGTAGCAATTTCAAAACTGTTCTCCGGATCACCATTGTATTCCGTACATTCTCCTCTTGCCTTTGGCTCATGCACAGACCTCTGAAGATGTCAAAGAACCATGGAGCATGGAGGGCCAGCTACAGATGTAGACCAGAGATGCTCTAGAAATTTACTTTGAGGGGGCTGGAGAAATGGCTCAGTGGTTAAGAGCGCTTGTTGCTCTTCCAGGGGACCAGGGTTGAGTTCTCAGAACGGATGTCAGCCAACTCATGACTACTTGTAACTCTAGCCCCAGGGTGTCTGGCACACTCTTCTGGCCTCAGTAGACGCACAACTTTTTAAAACAGAAAAAGAAGAAGAAATTCACTTTGTTGTGATGACATAAAGACTTAGATGGTAAGGCGACTGACTTGCTTGTAGCAAGGGCAAGGCAATGGCCATGTCCAAACTTTGCTGTTTCATCACTTCGGGACCCTATTGCTCTTCTGTGCATCCCTGCCAAGCTCACAACTTACCACATTTAGCCCATTCATCTCCACATCCCATCTGTCAGCCCCTGGGCAAGATGAAATCTGAGCTTTATATTTTCTACCCAAGTCAGGGTGCCCACCTGGTATGCAGGGGGTCTCCCATCTGTGCTAGGTTCCCCAGCAGCTTAAACAGAACTGTGAACTGTGGTCTCAGCCAACAGAATGTCTGTCTATCCTGGAGGCTACTTGTCTAGCATAGATTATCTGCTGGTAGGGGTGGTTCCTTCTGAGAACTAAGAGGGAGGAAGTGTTCTTTGCCTCTTCCGGCTTCTAGTACCTCCAGGAATTCCTTGGCTGTGGTCCCATCTCTCCAATCTCTGCCTCTATCTTTGCATGATGAACTTCTCTATGTGTTTCTTTGCCTTGTCTTCCCTTTCAATGTGTCTCTCTGTCTCTAAATTTTCCCTTTGTTTAAGGACATGAGTCCTCAGAGGAAGGCCTATCCTAGTGATCCAATTTAAGCTTGATTATCTCTGTAAAGAGCCTGTTTTCAAATAAGGTCACATTCTGGGGTACTTGAGTAGGAATTTTTATCTTTTGGGGCTGCATGCAGTTTAACCCAAGACACCCTCAAAAGTGTGCTCCCTGTCACCTAAACTGCAAAACCACCGCTTGAGGAAGATATCCATGCAGAGGCAGACAGACAGTCGAGAGGGGAGTGTCTCTCTGCGCTGAGACAATGTTTAAGCAAGTAAGTGGAGAAAACCTTAAAAGTGCTATCACTGAGTTAGTTGTCATGGCCCATCTTTTAATCCCAGCAGTCAGGAGGAAGAGGCATACTCTCTCAGTTTCTTTTTTTTTTTTTTTTTTTTGGTTTTTCGAGACAGGGTTTCTCTGAATATCTCTGGCTGTCCTGGACTCGCTTTGTAGACCAGGCCGGCCTTGAACTCACAAAGATCCGCCTGCCTCTGCCTCCCAAGTGCTGGGATTAAAGGCGTGCGCCACCACCGCCCGGCTTCTCTCAGTTTCTTGTCGCCTCCTTTGACCACTTCTTCTCACACGTAGTCTCACCATTGTGATGCTAACCCCATGGTCTCTATAGCAGAGCCAAGTGACACCAGCGCCTTGCCCTGAAATGCGCACAACTATGAGCTACGAACTAAAAGGACTCAGTATTAGTGATTTTATTAGAGGTGTGGACAAGGGACAAATGGCTCATGGAGTTCCTATTCTGGTTTCAGGGGATGTAAATTAAGGACACAGTCATGTTAGATTAAAATTGGTAGTATGAAGAAAAATAAGCAAGGAAGGGCAAATGCCGAGGGAAATAATGATGCATTTTCTGGTTAGGGTTAGGCAAAGAGCAGCACTCAGACTGTGTAGGTGGGTATCAAAGATATAGGCATAAGGAAACTAAGCCAGTAACTGGGGGAAGTGCAATCCAGGCAGAAGGAACAGCAATGACAAAGGCTGTGGAGTTACAGTGTGGTCAGAGCAACTGACAATAACAAGTGGATGAACAAGGCTAGGCTGGGAGGCCCAGTTGGGGAGAGGTCCAGAGGAGAGGGAGGTGAGAACAGACAGTGGAAGAGGCACATGAGAGCATTGGCTTTGAAGGATGCTGAAGGGATGTTGGCCTTTTTCATCTAGACAAACCTGACCTCCCATGAAGGCCTTAAAAAGGGAATGATTCAGTCTGACTGGAAGTTCTGTTTTTGTCATAGGATAGAAGCAGGGCAGTCATTCAGGGACCATAGAGGTGACCTAAGTAGGGTGTGATAAGGACCTGGAACCAGGGAGACAAGTGGAGTGGGTGAAAGGGCCCTCATACTAGAATCTAGACCTATTGGTTATATGTAGGCAATTCTTCATAGTGGACTGGGAAGGGTCTGTGAAGAAAAGGTCAAGACTAAGTCTAAGATTTTTGAGTCTGAGCAAGTGGAGAGCTGGTTATCATCAACTTGGATATGAAGAACTGGGATTCAGAGCTCAGTGTGGAACAAAGGTGAAAGGATCACGAGACACCACAACCTCACTCCAGCCCTCTTGTACACACATGGAAATATCAAGTGGCATGTATGAGACCTTCACAGTCTTGTATTTATTAGATCCACCCGACCACTCAGTATTATCCCTTCCATTTCCCAACATAAACCATGGCGTTTTCCCTCCCTCTTCCCACTCACTCCTGCTTCTTGGGTTCCACCGACATGTCTGTCCTTCTTCCCTGAAATGCTATCTCAACTTGCCTCTTTCAATCTAAAGGCAAAATCACCCCCTGGCTTCTTGTTTTCACTCCATGGATTCTGAGCTAGACACTGAAGAAGCTGAGGTTTGGTGGGAACCTACAGGCTTCTCACCCTCCCTCACACACACAGTAGTCCTCTGACTTCAGTCGTGGACTCTGTCCGGGCATCTAGTGCCTTCCTTTCTGTTTCTCGCCCATCTACAATGGTGACTATTAATGGAGGACTTGGGCTGACTACCTTCTTCCTTGGTGGAGATGTACAATCTGCACTGAGCTCCTGGTTCACACCCATAGCACCCACTGGAGGTGAATGAGCAGTTCTGGCTCCTTCGTCTACAGAGCTGTGTTCTCTGGGCGTGTCATCAGACCTAATTCAAGTTTCCTCCAACCCTCCGAGGTCTCACCTCTCCCATACTGGTAAAGAAACAAGAAGCCGGAGGGTGGGAGGGATGGCCAGGTGAGTACTGTCAGAGTCTTGACTTTGATCTAATGAACTGTTGGCCATTGATTCTTCTCTGGCTCTCAGCCCTACCCTCCTTAGCCCAGTTAATCATTAGTATCTTTCTGAGAAGCAGATTAGATTGTGCCACATAAACATTGTTTAAAAAAAAAAAAAGAAAAGAAAAACTAAGCCAAGTACATCTAAACAAGTTTATTTGAGCAAGACGTGTATTCTAGAATACCAAGTAATACTCCAGCCAAAATATGGTTCACCTAACCCCTACCCTGACCCAATCCTACTCTTCCACATACACACATGACAAGATGATCTATTTTAATAACCAGAGAGACAAAAAAGGACAAACAGGTATTACTTGATAGATACAATCTGATCTTTGTCTAATTTAGGCATAATTTGGGAGGCTTCATTCTGGGATGAACTGAGGGGTCAGCTCTTGTCATTGGCTAAGGCTTATTTACTTAGTTAAAATAGTGGACTCGCCTATTTACTTACATATAACACTTACGTGTATATTAACTCACACTGCAGTTCTCTAGCTGTGGGGTTCGCTTAAGGCCAATATATGGTTCAAATATGGGGAGTTGGTGTGAGCAACATGTACTTTGCTCTAAAGCACATTTTGGCTTGAATTATCATGGCCAGAAAATAAATGCCATCTTCCCGGGGCATTCTGGGATTTCCTTGCTGCAGTGTACTAGTGCCTGCATGGTAGCAACTCCTTGCTTACTTAAGGCCTTGATCAAGTCCTGAAAACAATGTCCCAAGCTTTCATAAGTGAGTTCAGCATGAGACACCTAGTTCACAGTGTTGGATGACTGGTTTGTCCTAAGGGCCATTAGACCCAAGGGTTCCTATGGGAGAGTCACAAAGGAGCTCTGGGGATCCCATGTAACTTTCATTTAAGACTTGATGTTGAGTTAATAATGGACTGATTAACCATGAGATCAATACTTATTTCAGTCCTTGTTGCCTGAATAGCATATGCTCTTTGACTTCTAAGCAACCGTGTTTGTGTGTGTGTGTGTGTTTGTTTATGTTTGTGTGTGTATGTGTGTGCGTGCACACATGTGCATGTGAGGATGCTTGCATCTGTATGTGTTTGCTTCAGTCAAGGTGGAAAAGAAGCTTTGCAAAGTGTTATTTAGAAAACAAAAGAAAATTCTTTTAATACTGACCCTCTAAACCAGTAGTTCTCAACCTTCCTAATGCCACTTCATAACCGTAATTTTGCTCTTGCTATAAATTGTAATGTAAATATCTATGTTTTCCAATGGTCTTAGACAACCCCTGTGAACCTCTCTCACTAATGCAAAGGGGCCACTTCCCACATCTTTAGAACTGCTAATCTGTAACATACATACACCTTATACCTATAACCTCATGTGTAGATGTTTTGTCAAATGAAATAAAAGCTTAGGTTTACACAAAAACTAGAACACAAATGTTTGAAGCATCTTATTATAGTCACTCTAACCCTTCTCCATTTCCCTTCAGAAAAGAGTAGGGCTCCCAGGGACATCAACTGAATACAACATAACAAGTTACAATAAGACTGGGCACAAACCCTCATATCAAGGCTGGATGAAGCAACCCAGTAGGAGGAAAAGGGTCCCAAGAGTAAGCAAAAGAATCAGAGACAGCCCTACTCCTACTGTTAGGAGTCCCACTAGAATACCAAGCTACACAACCAGAATATATATACAGAGGACCTAGCACAGATCCATGCAGGATCCCTGGCTGTCACTTCAGTCTCTGTGAGGCCTGTGAGCCCTGCTTAGTTCATTCTGTGGGTCATGTTCTCCTGGGGTCCTGAACCTCTTTGTCTCCTACAATCTTTCTTCCCATTCTTCTGCAGGGTTCCCAGAATACAGCATAATGTTTGGCAGTCTCTGAATCTGCTTCCATCAGCTGCCAGAAGAATCCTCTCTGATGACAGTTAGGCTGGGCACCAATCTAGAAGTATATCATTAAGAATCATTTCACTGACTTTTTTTTTTTTGCCACTTTATCTGGTTCTATCCTAGGTCTCTGGGCTATCCAGCTTCCAATTCCTGGCCATTCAGGCAGTGTGTCAGGCATGGACTCCCTCTCATGTCATGGGCCACGAGTCATTGGTTGGCTTCTTCCCCAATTTCTGTGCCACCATTACCCCAGCACATCTTGCAGGCAAGACAAATTGTAGGTGGAAGGTCTTGGGCCAAATCCCCCCAGTTACAGTCATCTCTTCCCCCCATTCATCCACCACCCCATGCCTAAATCCCTCCTGTTCTTATCCCCACCCTCACTCCGTCCACTTCCAAAATCTATCCCATTTCCTCTTCCGAGGTAGATCCATGCATCCCACTTAGAGCCCTCCTTGTTACTTAGCCTTTCTTGGTCTGTGGATTGTGGCATGGTTATCCTTTACTTTACAGCTAATATCCACCTATAAGTGAGTACATACCATGTTTGTCTTTCTGGATCTCAGTCACCTTACTCAAGATATTTTTTTTCTATTTGCCTGCAGATGTCTTGATGTCATTTTTTCACAGCTGAGCTTTGTGTAGATGTACCACATTTTCAACATCATCAGCATGTTAATTTCCTTCTACAAGGAGATCACAGAAAACTCTGAAATATGTTACGTTCTATGGGAAAAAGAACATCATTTGACATGGCTTGGCCCAATAATTTTGTGTTTGGCTAGTGAGAGAACACAAAATCTTTGTTCTTCTCTAATGTGGAATTAGATGCAAGATGAATGTGTTAGCTGTCTTCCTGTTACTGCAACAAAATACCTAAGATAATTAACTTGTAAAGAGCAAAGGTTTTTAGCCGGGCGGTGATGGTGCACGCCTTTAATCCCAGCACTTGGGAGGCAGAGGCAGGTGGATCTCTGTGAGTTCGAGGCCAGCTTGGTCTATGAAGCAAGTCCAGGACAGCCAGGGCTGTTACACAGAGAGACCCTGTCTCGGAAAAAAAAAAAAACAAAAACAACAACAACAAAAAAAAACAACAAAGGTTTATTTTGGTCGGCAGTATGGAGGTCAGTGGTCTACTGGCCTTATTACCCTTGAAGCATGACTGGCAGAGGGTACAGTGGAGCACAACCCTTTACTTCATTGTTAGGAAACAAAAGACAGGAAGTGGAAGGACCAGGATCTACTGTACCTTGCTTCCAACAACCTAAAGGCCTCTCACTAAGTCCTGTTTCCTAAAGATTCCTCCTGGCCCCATCAGTGCCATCTGGGGTACTAAGCCTTTCATACATGAGCCTTTGGAAAACATTCAATTCTCAATGATGAAAATGAGTTACTAACAGAAGGGCCAGGCACCAAGCTCTTGAGATACATGCCAGATCAAGTAGGGCATACATACTCAGCCAAGAAAGTCTCAATACCAAAGCAAGAAAGAAGGAATGGTGGACTCGAATTGTAGAATGATTCTCTTTATTTCCTTCAGAATACATGCAAAGGATATGATTCCACTTAATTCTTATCTTACTCTGGGATTATAATTATTTTTGTCAACATTGTAGTTAAACTTTAGCTCCCAGAGACTGAAACACTAACAAAAAAAAAGAAAAAAGGAAAAGAAAAGAAAAGAAAAAGAAAGTATATATAGTCCAGACCTAGGCTACCCTATACATATATAGATGATAGGAAACTTGGCCTTCATACAGATCCCATAGCAAGTGGGGGTGGAGAGTGTCTGTCATGGACTCTGGTACCTGTTAATGGAACACCTTACCCTAGCCTGGGCTGCCATGTTGGGCCTCAGTGCAAAAGGAAGCTCTTAGCCCTCTTGTGACTGATGAACTGAGTGGGCTTGATATGTGTGTGGGGGCCCCCCTCATCCAAGAAGAAGGAGAGGAGGGAGAGTGGAAGAGAGAGGGATTGTGGGACCGGGAGAGGAGAAGGGAGGGGGCTGTGATCAAGATATAACTTGAATAAATAAATAAATGTTGAGAGAGAGAGAAGAAGGGAGGGAGAGGAAGGGAAAGAGAGGAGTCCATCAAAGCAAGGAAATCACGATGACAGGATTGTGTGGCACCTGCTAACACTTTGTCTGCAGTCAGGAGGAAGAGGGAAGTGAGTGCTGGTGCTCAGTTAAACATCGTTGGAAATATCTCCACAGACATACCCAGCAGTGTGTGTCCGGGGTAATACCACATCCAGTCAGGCAGGCAATGGAGATTCATAGAGATGTATAACCGAGGCTTATATGCGAAAACAGTGTCTGCTAACGGGATGGCAGCATTGTGCCCAGTGTTCTGACTCTGATGTTAACATTGCCCCTCCTGTACTCTACACTGAACCCGGGGCCTTACCTCCCTTTTCCTATCTACCAAGAATGTGTAGCAACCTTCTGGCTAACTGCATTCCATGTTTCACTCAGTCTCTTCTTGACTTTTTGAAAGGATGGCGTATGTTACTTTTTTTTTTTTTTTTTAATGTTCACTTTCCCTGACTTATGGGAGTCTTAAGCTCGGCCATTAAAGAGATAGATTTCTCAGCGAGCCAAAACTTGCCTTTACTTCAGTTCTCTGATGCATATTGCCAAATGTGGGTAAATATAACTGTTCTTTCCAAAGGTGAAGGCAAATGGGACCCTTATCCCACTTTATTTTCCCTTTCATACAAGGTACAAGGGTGAAATGCCTCCAGCTTTGCAGAGCTTCCACAAGATAAATATTTAATGGAAAAGAGCACTGGGTTAAAAGTCAATGCAAAACTGCCTAGTCATCAGCCGCCACCTTTATCCCCCTTCTACTCCCATTCAACACCCAAAATCTGCAGGCTCAACCCTCAATCTAGGCCTCTCAGAGTCTTACAAATCTAACCCAATACTCTGCTATCTTTTCTGGCCTTTGGTTTATTCTGCTCTCCAAATGCACAATGAGCCCACCTTTGACATGACTATTGCATTCCAGCCCCCTTTTCTTAAACTTGAACGGTCATTTTTATTATGGCCAACCAACCACATAGGCACTAGTGGTTCTGAGTTTCTCTATATGAGTCAACCTCCTGGAGACAAGAAACTCCGTGGATCTGAGGGCAGCAGGAAGAGACAATGAGCCACTAGACCTGGCTTGAGCTTCTGAGACCTCAAACCCCACTCCCTGGGTGTCGCACTTCCTCCAACAACACCGCATCTACTCAAAAAAAAAAAAAAAAAAAAAAAAAGCCGTACCTCCCGATACTGCCAGTCCCTATTGGGCCTATGGGGACATTTTCATTCAAACAACCACACCCTCCTTATTTGTAGATATACACTGAGTTCTGGATGACAAGGACAAGTCCCATGCCAAGTCTCCTTTGGTTTGGCAAACTGTGTCATAGGCACATTTTGGGGTGAAGAAAAATGGAGATTCTTTACAGGTATACCTAAATTGTCTATTCTGGGTCTTATTAGGTGGCCCAGATGGCCTCAGGTTATGATCCACCTGACTCAGTCTCTCAGGTGCTGTCACTACACCGGACTCAGAATAAATTCTTTTTTTTTTTTTTGAGACAGGATTTCTCAGTGTAGCCCTGGCTGTCCCGGAACTCACTCTGTAGACCAGGCTGGCCTCAACTCTGGAAATCTTCCTGCCTCTGCCTCCCAAGTGCTAATATTAAAGGCGTGAGCTACCACCATCTGACTTTCACAATAAATTCTTTATTCCCTCCCCCCTTTTTTTCAACATAACATTTTTATTGATTCTCTGGGAATTTCATATCTTACACCCTGATCACACTTACTTCCCAGTCTTTCCATGTCTGCACCCTTGTGACCTCCCCCCCCAAAAAAAAGTAATAATAAAAATAAGAACAAAAAAAAAAATAAAAACAAGTCCAATTTGTTTTATCTACATACTCACTGGAGCCTGGTCAAACTCTCAGTGGCCTGAATCCTTCCCCTCTCACACCCTCTCCAGAAAGTATTAGTTGTGGAGAGCTACACTTCAGCATCTCCATCATACTTTTTAAGAGTTCTCTTCAGTGGCTTCTTGTCTAGACTATTACTTTTTTTTTGAGGGGGTAGGGTTGGGGTGGAGATAGGGGTTGTCCCAGAAGCCTTCCATGTCCTTCTTTCTCAACTGTGCATCTTCAGCCATTGATATCACTGCAAAAGTGGACTCTTTGCTCTTCACAGTCAGCGGGAGCGTGGATCACAGGTCTCCACATGGTTTATGGCGACAGCACAGACCACCGAGATCAGTGAGGCTCCCGGTGGCATCATGGCCCAAGGACATTAACGTGGCCTCAGGTGGTAACATAGACCACAGACATCTGCATGGCTCTCAGAGGTAACACAGGTCATGGAGATCAGCAGGACCTCAGAGAGAGGGAGGGCACAGAATAAATTCCTTAGCTGACTTCCCTCTTTATACATGGATTTTATATATTTTAGTTTACAGACTAACAGAGGGCATAATTTTCTGTTTGTGAAAGGCGAACAAAGTAGGGACTAGAGGGGTGATTTTAATTGGTAAAGTGCTTTACTGTGCAAGAATGAGCACTTGAATCCAGATCTGCAGCACCCACATAAAAAGTCAGGCATTATGGCAATCCCAGCATGGGGCCGGGGGAGGGGAGGGGGGTGGAGTCTGGAGGATTCCTGAAGCTCACTGGCCAATGGGTCTAGCTGAATCAATGGACTCCTGATTTGATGAGAGACACTTCCTCAAAAAATTAGACGGAGGGCTAGTAAAGAGGACTCTTGTGGTGTTTGAATGAGAAATGTCCCTCTTAGGTTTGGGTTTTGGAATATTTCATTCCCAGTTGGTGGCGCTATTAGGAGATGCAGCCTTGCTGGAGGGCGTTTGTGGTGTCACAGAGCTTATACAGCCTCCCCTTGTTTCCAGTTTGCTCTCTTCTGCTTCACGCTTTTGTTGAGATGTGACCCTCTGCTTCCTGCTCCTGCCACCATGCCTTCAGCTTGCTGCCACCCCTACCCACCACAATGGACTCTTATCCCTCTGAAACTGTAAGTCAAAATAAACTATTTCCTCCATAATTTCCTTTTGATCACGATGTTCTTATCCCAGCAACAGAAAAGTCACTAATACAACACTGACTATTGATCTCTGCCCTCCCACACATGTACACACACACATAAGCACATACCTGAATGTGTGCACCTACCTGTACCAAACACAGACACATAAAACCAACGGAGTAGGTTTTCTCATAACCGTGTATTTCAGACGCTTTGCCTGGCATTTCATATCCAGTCTTTGTTCTCAATATGAAATGCCAGGTTTGAAAAAGCTAAGGTCACTTTGAAAAATCAACAAGCGCAAAGTCCTGCACATGGCCCCCAGGGAGGGGTTGCTGTGCTAGACGGGGGAGCAGCTGCGAATGGAGAGACCACAGCCATAGACTGCACAGTGGGGAGAGAAGCGCCTATCCGCCACGATGTCAGAGCCTGTCAAAGCAGAGAAGAAGGAATCAGACTTGGTGCTCTGAAGTGGAACTGAAGCACACGTTGGAAGTCCACGTAGACTCCTGCCTGCTCGAATTCCAGGATCAGAGTTTTCTCACCCAGTGCTTGCTCTTGAGTGACATGAGCAAACCAGTGAAGCTCCTCACCCCTCTTGCTCCTCCTCTGTATAAAAGAGACACAAGAAAATTCACACATGCATAATTATGAAGGTGAACGGAGACAGCACCCACAGTAAACAATAAACTTCGAGCGAAACTCACAGTTATTGTTTTTAGGCCACTGAGCCTGGAATATAAAAATAACAGATGGTTTCCCCTTTCCCCCTGAATGGATTACAATCTGGGAGAGACGTTCATTATCACCACATGAAAATGTGTCAAAGGTAACTGCATTCCTGAAGAACTATCTCACTTGAAATCCCCTTAACCCCTAATCTTCCTGAATGTACCATCACCAGACAAGGAGGAGGTGCGATCTCGACTGGATACGTCTATGCTCAAAGTAGCTTTTCTTTTTTGTTACTGGTGTTTTTTTTTTTAATAATTTATTTTTTATTTCTTCAAGTTACATCTCAATCACAATCCCCTCCCTACTCCCCCCTCCAGTCCCACCCTTCCACCCTCCTCCCACTCAACCCCCCCATCCTCTTCCCTTCCTTTTTTTTTTTTAGTTTAAGGTATTTCTTTTTTCCCCCCAACAGCTCTCCCTTTCAGTTCAAAAAATGGTTCTTTTTCTTTTTTTTTTTTTTGGTTTTTCGAGACAGGGTTTCTCTGTGTAGTCCTGGCTGTCCTGGACTCACTTTGTAGACCAGGCTGGCCTCGAACTCGCAAAGATCCTCCTGCCTCTGCCTCCCAAGTGCTGGGATTAAAGGCGTGAGCCACCACCGCCCGGCATTTTTTTTTTTGGGGGTTCTTTTTCTTATAACTATAAATACAATACAAAACAACAGAAATAAATAGGCCACAATTATAAGAGTTATATGGCTTAGCATACATTCCCAATGTCCAGTCCAAAAAATGTCTTTGAGCCAAGCCTGGTGACACACACCTTTAGCCCCAGTACTTGGAAGGCAGAGGCAGGCAGATCTCTGTGAGTTCAAAGCCAGCCTGGTCTACAGAGTTAGTTCCAGGACAGTCAGGCCTGTTACACAAAGAAACTTAAAAGAAAAACTTAAAAGAAAAAAAATGTCTTTGTCCTGACAGAATGCTGTCCAAAAAGAACAAAACTTAGAAGCAGGTAAGTCAACAGACGTCCTTCCTAATTCCTGCTTTACAATTAATGTCTCTCAGAGATACTGGGCCAAAAGGCTGAAGATAGATGCTTTAATGTATAGAGAGAAATTGGGGACTGTCCAGGCAGCCAGTTGTCTGTCATTTCTTAGTTTTGGAAGCTGTTTGCTCTGCACTTCCTATTTATTCAGATATACTTATTTTTCTTAGGTCTCTGATGTGGTTGAAGACTAGATAGTTATAGTCTCACACTTAAGTTTTAAGTTGTTTAGTAATCAAGAGGGTGTTCTGGATCTAAGAAGATATTTTTAAAATTATGAGGCAAGTTAGTATGAAAGCTGAGTTAGATATAGAACTTTAAACTCATGGAGATGGTTAGATAGTAGAATGTTAAAGTCAGGTGCCAAATACATATGGACTGGACATTGGGAATGTATGCTAAGCCATATAACTCTTATAATTGTGGCCTATTTATTTCTGTTGTTTTGTATTGTATTTATAGTTATAAGAAAAAGAACCCCCAAAAAAAAAA
>CAJQZJ010015786.1:4031610-4047596 GCA_907164525.1 Lophiomys imhausi | reverse complement strand
TGATCCTAGTGCCACAGGTGACCCTAGTGCCACAGGTGATCCTAGTGACACAGATGACCCTAGTGCCACAGGTGACCCTAGACACACGCACACACAGACACACACACATGCACACAGACATGCACATGCACACAGACAAACACACACACACGCACACACAGACACACACACACACACCCAGACACAGTAGCTCTCTGCTACTGTTCCAGCACCATGTTCCCCACCATGATGATAATGGACTAAGCCTCTGAAACTGTTAGAAAGCCCCAATTTAACACTTTTTTTAAAAATAAGAACTACTTTGGTCATGATGTCTTTTCACGGCAATAAAACAGTGACTAAGACAAGTATTCATTTCAGAAAAAACTTGAGAGAGAAACTGAGAAAACAAATCACATTGATAATTTTGTTTGTCTAAGGTCTACTGGACTTTCCAAATAGAAACTCCTGTTCAAGAATGAGGTGATTCTGTGGCTTTCTTCCAGACTCATCTAAATGGTAGAGTTGTGCTATTTGGAACAAAGACTGTGTTTGTTTCCACTTAGATCACACCTTGATGTGGTCTCCTAAACAAAATTCCTGTATACAGCCTTGGGTGTTTTGTATTTTGAGGTCTGAATGTTGTCAGAGAAAGCCTCAGCACAGAGTGTAGTAGCCTTCAGATCTTGGCTTTCATGTTCTCACCTCCTGTCTCTTTCCATCTTCATCCTGTGTGGTTATCAGGTTACCTAGGTAACTCGCAATTTTCTGTGCAAATGTTCCTGGCCTTTCCCATGGAAACACAGTTTATGCCTGTGCTATACGATCTGTCTTGATACGGTCATCAACAGCAGCATTTTCACCTCATAGCCTAACAGGTACCCCATTGTCTGGACTAAAAGGCAGAACACACAAGGATGGTAAACACACACTTATCACACCACCCAAAATGTGTTTGCCATCTTTTGAGTTCTGAGCCAGCCTAGACTGTTAACACCCTTTGTCCTGCCCAAAGGTCTCTGTGAGAGGACTACGTAATGTAGTTGTTTCTTCAACTTGTACCAGTTTTGTGATTTGAATATAAACATCCTCTACTGGCTTATGTATTTGAACACATGATTCTCAGAGACTGGCACTGTTTTGGGAGGTTGCCTAACTTTGTGGATTGAGGCTCTGCTAGCAGGAGTAGGTAGCTGGAGGAGCAGCTTGAGGGTGACATCTGCTTTTGATTTGGGCTCTGGAGCTCTGGTACCTCACATGCCAAGACAAACAGAAGGAGCTTTGGTGCCTTTCCCCTGTGATGGACTGAAATCGCCTGAGATGGGCCAAAATAAACCCTTCTGATAAATTGTCCCTATCCAATACTTAACAACAACAATGAAAAAAATCCAGTATTTAGGACAACTAGGAACCCTTTTATCTATCCCTCTCTTGAAGGATATAGTGTGCCCCGACTGACCTTCTGTATATTAGGTATCAATGAAATAGCGGTCTCAGAAAACAAGGACTTGGACGCATTAGGGTATGGACTTTCTGGACGTGACCATCTAGCCTGCATGCTAGCCTGAGGGTGTATCATTATGATACAGCATTGGGCCAAGAAGTAGAATCCTAAACCTTCCCTTTCTGCATGATGTTCTCATACGAATCTCAGGATGAACACTAAAATGGAATTCATAACCAGAAGAGGACAAATTTGCTTTCAAATCCCTTTACTAACTCCAATTAATCCTATACGTACTTTAAAAAGTTTCTGAGCAAGCCGGGCGGTGGTGGCGCACGCCTTTAATCCCAGCACTTGGGAGGCAGAGGCAGGCGGATCTTTGTGAGTTTGAGGCCAGCCTGGTCTACAAAGCGAGTCCAGGACAGCCAGAGATATTCAGAGAAACCCTGTCTCGAAAAACCAAAAAAAAAAAAAAAAAGTTTCTGAGCCTTTTGTTATGGTTAGTATCATTTTTTTTTTTCAGACCCAAAACTCATGTCAAGACTTGCTCTCCAATCTATAGCATATGGAAGTGGTGGAATTGTGGAGGCATTTGGTCATGAGGAATGTGTCTTCACAAGGTGATTAATTCTCTATTCTAGATCATGTTTTTGTAAAAGGAGGCTATTGCTGTATGTTTTGCCTCTTGTATGCACACACATAGCAGATTTTCTTTCTGATGTGACTTGGAGCAGCATGAAGCCCTCACTAGAAGCTGAACAAGTGTCCAAACCACCTTCTGGCACTTCCCAGCCTTCAGGACCACTGCTTTCCTTATAAGTCACCATAGTGTTGTTTTGTTACAGTAATAGCTAAGAGACTAGGACAATCCACTTTGAGAAAGGTATTGGTCAAATTCTCTAAAACCAAACCAGGAAGACTCAAATTATTTTAAAAACCTAAATCTTTAAAAAGAACACCATGGTTATGATTTTTATAAGTCTTCTTTCTCCTTTTTTTCCTTGTGTGGTGTTGTATGTGAATATTGTACTGTGTGTGCTATATATAATAGGGTGGGTATGTGTACATGCATGCGAAGTCCGAGGTTGATATCTGCTGTTCATCCTTAATCGCAATCTATTTTCAGTTTTTGAGAACAGTCTCTCAGTGTGAATGAAAATGAGGACATGACAGCTCCTAGGTATGGTTGAGGAGAAGGTTTTTATTGTAGCTATGAGGGGGAGAACAGCCAGGCATCAGGAAGGGTCCAGACTGAAAATGGACCATGAGAGGAGGCAGGGGCCTGGTTGGGGGGCAGGCAAGAGAGGAAGAGAAGAGAGAGGGTTAAGGGAGGGGACCAGGAGAGAGAAGATCCAAGAGCAGAGTCAAGAGAGCCATGGCCAAAATGGCTGAGTTATATAGGAAAAGGAAGCTGAGAGAAAGGAAGCAAAGCTCAGGGGCTAGAGACGCTTAGGGTACAGGATGTTTGGGGGGTTGTTGAGAAGTGCTGAGAGGAGCCAGGACTGTGTAACAGGAACTTGCAATGCTGAGAGTATGGTAGCCACTGTCCACTTTGATGTGCTAATAGGCACCTCAGTTAGCCATTTGTCCTTGGTTTCTTTGGGACCTAACATGGTGAACCCAAAGTTCATTGATTTAGCTAAACTGGTTGACCAGTAAGCTTCAGGGATCTGTCTCTGCTCCCTGTGACAATGGGGTTACAAGAGCCTTTACTCTCCACTCCTCAAACCCCCTCCACTTGTGCCACCCGTGGTCACCTTTCTACCTCTCCCCCTCTTAGCCCCAGTAGAAATCAGTTTGTACTTTACAAATTAAGTTTTCGGAGTGTCTTGCTCTTTTAGAGCTATAAGTCAGTTTAATTATAAAATGGATAAATGAGGCAGTATTTGTAAGGTCAGAGCCAACTACTTAGGCTGCCCTGTCCAGTGCAATTAAAAAAAAAAAATCAGACTTACTCATTAAAGGCAGAGGGGGAAAGATTTCTCCTTCTCCTGCGGTCACTATTAGAGGCCTCAACCTACCAGTCAAAGGACCCTTTCATAGGACCATCCTGCAATTCATATATCTACATTATGGTTCAGAACAGTAGCAATATTACAGTTATGAAGTAGCAAAGAAAATAATTTTATGGTTGGAGGTCACCAAAACATGAGGAACTATATTAAAGGGTCTCAGTGTTAGAAGGGCTGAGAACCATTGGTTTAAAACCTATCTTGCTGCTTTTGTTGGCTAGTTAGTGACAAGCTCCCTCAGGAGAGGATATACTCATCCCACAAGCAGAGATTGCAAAACTCACTCAGCCTCTCTCAGAGAAAAACTTCTACCCACCAGGAGCACTGAGCACTGCTCATGTCTGGACCCAGGAACAGCTCCGGGCAGGAGCAGGGCAGCCAAGGCCAAGTCAGGGACCAGACTGGTGGGAGATCAGAAACGGGACAGGACAGAGAGAGTTCTCCCCGCTAGAGTGCCAGGCATCCATCCTAGGCACGGAAGCCAGCCCTGTGTGTATCTTTTTTTAACAAGACTCTTCACATTTAAGTCACATCAGATAAGTGTTAATTCGGGCTCTCCGGTCACCAAGGGATTTCGTAAAGATGACAGGAAACAATATGAACGAAGTTGAAGTGTCCTGGACAAATTGTGAAATTCTCAGTGTCAGAAAAATAGAAAAATTCGCTTGACCTGGACAGCATGCACTGTTTTGCTGGGCACGGCAGTGGCAGAGAAAATTTGTGGTGGGAGAATATGTTGCTAACATACTGTTACACTCCCTCAGTGTAAGGTGAGGAACAATGACTTTTCATCTTTCCTCCTGTTTCCCAGGGTTACCAAGTGAAACGAAAGAGGATGGAGCCATTGTAGTCTGTGTAGAATCACAAAATTTCAGAGATCCACCTGCCTCTGCCTCGGGAGGGCAGGAATTAAAGGCGCACACCACATCCAGCCTCTCAACTGCTTATCTGTAATCTTTTTTTTTTTAATCTTGAGACACTCACTATGCAGCTGAAGATGACTTCGAACTCCCCATCCTCTCTCCTTCACTTCCCAAATGTTGGGATTACAAGGATGTACCACCACCACACCTGGCTAATGCAGTGCCAGGGTTTGAACCTAGGGCCTTGTGCATATTAGGCAGCTACTCTACAGATGAGTTATATTAATAATCATATTATTAATAATTCTTGTCAACATTTTACTACCAATAAGGATGCTGACATCTGTGCATGTTCTTTCTAGGGCTAAAAGCAATTACAAAAGCAAGGCATACATTTAAGGAGGGAAAACATCCAACACTCTTCACTCCCATGTACTTTAGAACGCCACACTCCAAGTGACAATAACATACAACTTTGTGCCAATTTTAAAATAAATGAATTTGAAAACAAAACAAAAAAACCACTGTTTGCCTTGTTGACAACATTATGCACTTTAGTATTTGCTTCCCATCACAAAGTTTTATGAATATGAGATTGAATCTCAAGGTCGAGGGGCTTGTGTCTTGCTGAGTTTTGTTCCATTAAAGTAGCCATCACTAACCTTGGGAAGTACTCGTAGCCCTGGGAAACATGGAATTGCCGTCCCATTCCCTAGAGAACTAGGGTTGGGGGAAAGCCCAGGGACTCTGAACATCTCTCCACGAATGTCTTGCTGCCAACTATAGAACCAAGTATGTTCAGAGCAACGGGTAAAGAACGACATCTTCAACTGTCAAATTATCTTTATAGTCTCTAGAATGAGGCAGGAGACTAATGCTAAGAGGAAGGAACTGATTTATAAGTACCTCTTCCTCTGGAAACACCCTGAACAGTAAATGATGTGAAAATATAACCATAAAGGGAGAAATCATGGTACTCAAGATCTTCCTATGGTCTGTGGCTGTTGAGACTTCTTGAACAACTTTCTTGGGAGGACAAACGATACCCAAGGGTTCTGCACAATGTCTTTCCGTGAGAGAAGGCAGAGCTGAGACATCGGTTCTGCAAGTGTGAGCGAGAGCTGAATCACCCCAAGTGAGGAAGGAGGGCTGGATGCTGGTCCCAGCTTTGCGCTTTCCCTCCTCTGGGAAGTGTGCAGGACTCTGAACCATGCAGAATAAATACTTCAGGAAATTAAAAGGACACCGAGCTACAAATCTGCTCATAAATAAACAAAATGTGTTTTGCATGTGAGAGGAGTTAGTAGGTCTCAGCATTTAACTAAATCAGTCCAGGTGACACCTCTCATTGATTACTGCCAGAGCCAAGCCTTGGCCAGGGCTGTTGGATTTCCATGCCAGCACTTGATACATGGTTACACTCTGCCATTTACTGATGTTGGGGGATACACTGGTTTCTTTAAGTTTCAGACTCTTTAGCCAAAAGATGTAAGATTTATCAGTTAATACAGTAGTTATTTTTTCTAAGGTTTTTGGAGACAGGGTTTCTCTGTGTATCCTTGACTGTCCTGTACTCAACTCTGCAGACTAGGTTGGCCTTGAACTTGGAGATCCACCTGCCTCTGCCTCCCGAATGCTGGGATGAAAGGCGTGCGCCACCACACCTAGCAATACAGTAGTATCTTGTTGAAGTATAAAAGCAGTTTTATCTGCAAAATGCACAAAGGGATGAGATGGTGTTAAACAGACCAGAACAGAATGGAACAGGAAAATGAGGACATGATCTGAATGCTTGTGTATACATGTTGGGATAAAACCTAGAGTTTATGCGATGGGATTGTACAGACAGTATTATTTTAGGAGGTGATTATGCCATAGGGACAGAATCTTCATGAATGATACCAGCACCCTTAGGAGAGTCCTAAAGAGACCTTGTATCAACTTGACACAAGATACAGTCATCTGAGAGGAGAGAACCTCAGTTGAGAAAATGCCTCCATAAAATTGGGCTGTAGACAAGCTTGTAGGATATTTTCTTAGCTATAGCCCAGGCCATTGTGTGTAGGGCTGCCCCTGGGTTAGTGGTCCTGGGTTCTATGAGAAACCTGGTTGCACAAGCCATGAGGAACAAACTAGCAAGCAGCACCCTCTATGGCTTCTGCATCAGCTCCTGCCTCCAGGCTCCTGCTCTGTTTGAGTTCCTGTCTTGACTTCCTTCAATGATGAACAGTGGTGTGGAAGTGTGAGTCAAATAAATTATCCTCCCCCCAACTTGCTTTTGGTCAAGGTGTTTCGTCACACCTATAGTAACCCTGACTAAGGTACTTCCTACCGTGAGGATACAGCTAGAAGATACCATCTATGAAACAGGAAGCAAGCTCTCACTATATCTCCAAATCTCCTGGACCCCTGATCATGAGCTTTGCACCCTCCAGAGCCATGAAAAAATACATTCCTATTGGTTTTAAGTCGTCTAGTTTATGTTATTAAATTTTCTTTTACGCAACTCTAATAGATTAAGAAAGACACTGTGAGCGTTTGAATGAGAAAGGCCCTCATAGGCTTGTTTATTTAAATGGTTGGTCCCCAGTTACTGGAACTGTTTGAGAAAGATTTGGATAGGGGTGTCACTGGAGGTAAGCTCTGAGGTTTCAAAAGCCCACACTATTCCTAGTTAGCTCTCTCTGCCCCATGACTGTTGTCTCAGGATGTAAGTTCTCAGCTACTGTTCCAGTACCAGATATACCCACCTTCCTAATGTCGTGCTCTCACCATGATGGTCGTGGACTCATTCTCTGACACTAGAGACCCCAATAAACCCTTTCTTCTGTAAGTTGCTTTGCTTATGGTGTTTTGACAGCAAAAGAAAAGTAACTAAGATGAGCAAATAGCAAAATTTTCAGAGCAGCATTCAATAGTGGTGGCGTGCTGGTTAATGTCACGACTAGAGATTCTTCATTCTCTAGGCTTGGAAGTCAGAATAAGCCTGTCACTCCACTGCTACTTGAGTCAAAATTATCAAATGTTTCAAACAAACCAATCAACCAATATGCTAACGAACAACCAATCAAACAATAGCTAAGCTACAGAATGAAATTGGATGTCCAACAACAAAAGATGAAATACAAATGGCCAATAAAACATATGAAAAAATTCGACTTCAAGCCGGGCAGTGGTGGCGCACGCCTTTAATCCCAGCACTTGGGAGGCAGAGGCGGGTGGATCTTTGTGAGTTCGAGGCCAGCCTGGTCTACAAAGTGAGTCCAGGACAGCCAGGGCTACACAGAGAAACCTGTCTCGAAAAAAACCAAAAAAAAAAAAAAGAAAAAGAAAAAATTCGACTTCATTAGCAGTCAGAGAAATCAAAACTATGTTGAGATCCATCTAACATAAACAGACAGCAGTCATTAAGGAGAATAAATAACAAATGCTGTCAAGGATGTGGACAGAAGGGAATTCACATACACTGCTGGTGGCCATGCAAAGGAATCCAACCACTGTGCAAATCAGCATGGAGATTCCTTACAACATCAAACATGGGTCTTCCATCTGAACAAGCTGTTTTTCCTGTGTATTTCCCCCAAACAACTTCAAGTCAGCTCATCACAGGGCTACTTCTTGTAGAACTATTCACAACAGCTAAGTTACAGAATGAAACTGGTTGTCCAACAACAAAGAAATAAGGAAAGAAAACGTGGTGCATACAAAAATGGAAATTTTTTTTTCAGCCATAAGGAAGAAGTCACACAACATAGTTTTGGTTTCTCTGGCTGCTAGTGAAGTTGAAAGTTTTTCATGTGTTTATTGGCCATTTGTATTTCATCTTTTGTTGTTGGACATCCTGTTTCATTCCATAACTTAGCTATTGTTTGATTGGCTGTTTATTAGCCTATTGATTGATTGGTTTGTTTGAAACATTCAATATTTTTTTAAAATTTTTTTGTTTTGGTTTTTCGAGACAGGGTTTCTCTGTATAACAGCTGTGGCCTCGAACTCACAGAGATCCGCCTGCCTCTGCCTCCCAAGCGCTGGGATTAAAGGCATGCGACACCACCGCCCGGCAAAACATTCAATATTTTTTTTTTGGTTTTTTTTTTTTTTTTCGAGACAGGGTTTCTCTGGTTAACAGCTCTGGCTGTCCTGTACTTGCTTTGTAGACCAGGCTGGCCTCGAACTCGCAAAGATCCGCCTGCCTCTGCCTCCCAAGTGCTGGGATTAAAGGCGTGCGCCACCACCGCCCGGCCACATTCAATATTTTTAAGTCAAGCAGCAGTGTGGTGACAGGCTTCTGCTGACTTCCAAGTCTAGAGAGTGAAGTATCTCTAGCCATAACATCAACCAGCACATTACCACTAATGACTGAATGCTGGTCTGTTTTCAGATTAAATTTTGCTATGTGCCTGACTTGGTTACTTTTCTTTTGCTGTCAAAACACTATAAGCAGGAAAATAGGCAGATTTGAAGATGAGCAGATTAAGCCAATCCCAGAAAGACAAATATCATGTCATTTTTGGTTCTGAGATCTGATAAAGAAACATATGTAAAATCATGTGTGTATGCTTGACATGAAAGTAGAATTAAACTGTCTGGGGACAAGAGATTAACAGGAGAAGGGTGTGTGAGAGAGATGAGGATACAATATGCTTGATATACAATATATACTATTAAAAAATTTAAGGTGAATAACTCATTTAAAAATAGCTATTGTTTCCTTCCTATTGTATTTTGATTTGAACTTCAGTGTATACAGAACAAGAAGATAACAATTAGAAGCTGAAGTTACATTTATTATAGGTGAATTTTGATCATATGCTTGAGACAATGTCTGGCTAGGCAGCCCAGGTAGCCTGACACTCATTATTCTTCTGGCTTGAAGATGAGCAGATTAAGCAAATTAAGTCAATCCCAGAAAGACAAATATCATGTTTTTTGTCATTTGTGGTTCTGAGACATGAATTTTTTCAGATTTGCCTCCTGAGTGCAGGGATTAGATGTGTGAGCCTAACCATTCTGGGTTAATTTTTACTTCCTTTGCTGCACGCCCCACGTGTCCTGTGTGTTGAGGGAAGAGAGATGCACACAGGGAAGGCTCAGGCTTGTCTCAGGTGAACAATGGCCCACACCACCTGTGGTCAGCATGAGACAAGTTCACCAGAGGTAATCCTCATCGGGGTTCGTTTCGTTTTCTAGTATCTTATCTTCTATGTTCTGGTAGGATTTTCTTGTTCCTTTGAGATGGATCTCACATAGTTCAAGCTGGTCTCCAACTTGCTATATAATCGAGGTTGACCTTGAACTTCTGATCCCCTGTCCTCCACCACTGAGTGCTGGGATTATAGGAATGTGCCACCCTGCACAGTAGACAGCTACAGCTACAGCACTTGGTTCTACTATAGACCTCCAAGTGGCTTGCTCCAATGACTGTGGCAATTTATCAGTCACAGCCTGGAGGAAGAACAGAGAGACTGAGAATGTCATAGGAGTTTGGAGATGGTAGCCCCTGGCTTCTCAAGTCATGTGACAACTTGTCTGAAAACTTCCAGCGGCTGCCAGGGAACTAGAGCCCACCACCAAAGGATCAGCAGGAACTTCCCTGAGCCCCCAGGATAAGAAAGGCTGTTTGGCTGGGAGATCTTATCCATGTGATCCCGTGGGGAGGGTATCATGAGTTGTCATTCAAGGTCCCCGACAAGGTCATCAGATGTCAGAAGCTGTGTAATGGTAAGCCTTAGTTTCCAGACTTCTTCCAAAACCACTTCCCAGCTCCTCTCCATGGTGTAGTCTTTTGGATGCTTGTCATCGAGCTTGATTTACCCATATATAATATACCTGCTCATAACCAGGCTTTTCCTCAGTGCTTGGTCTCCCTACTGTATCTACAGAACTCCAAGTGTACGGAGCACACGGGATGACCTCAATAAATACTTGTTAAATTAATCAATAGTATTTGTTCCACATTTTGTCCTATTTGTGACTAACTTTCTTATGAAGTATCCACTTTGTCAAATCACCATAACTTAGGATTCTGTGAGGACATATCACTTCTAAATAAATGGGTTTTATAATTTTTTTATGCTTTCAGCTGCCATGAGGAATAATGGGATGCTAGACAACTGAACTCATCAGAGAAGTTCCCTTGTGTGCTACAGGAACCCACAAACGGTCAAACCACAGAGAATACATGTCAGTGGAGTGCTCAGCCACAAATGGATCATCTATATCACAATCCTCTGAAAGGCTCAGGGAACATTGTGGAAAGGTGGGGGGAGAGGGGGCAGAAAGACTGTGAGAGCTAGAGGCTGGGGAGAACCAGAGTGAAATTGTTTCCTGGACAGGGCAGGACCACTGTACTCATGAGCACAGAACATCTGTGGGTGCCTGTACAAAACTTGCACGGGATCAAGCCGATCACATTGCAGCATGGAGAGGCAGGGGTCCTAGGTGAGGCTATGGACAGTTTCTCTCAATTCTTTGATTCCTTGCAGGAATGCCTGCAAAAGCCACCCATGGACTTAGCCTAGAGCCTGGATCCCAGGCTTCAGTTTCCCACCAGCAAATTTGATAGTCTCTAGGAAGCCATTTGACTTTTGAATAGTTTCCTAATATGTAAAATGGGGTAATAGCCAGCATGTCCCATTAAATGTAATTAAATAGTAGGCTGAAGGCTTATTAAACATCAGAAGATGTTTCATGCTGTCATCATTACCTAATATAAGGTATGTATGTACATGTATGAGTTTCTGCATGTAAGTGTATGCACCACATGAGTGCAGGTACCCACAGAGGCCACAGACATTTGCCTGTCTATAAACCTGGGGCCAGCTCACATCTGCTTTACCTCAAAGCCCGTAACCTACCCTTCCCATTCTCATGAAACTGCTGACCTTGAACTCGGGGTATTAAGTCAGAACTTCACACCACTTCCACTGACCCCCTCTAACACTGGAAACCACAGACTCTCTTATCATGGATACGCTTATCTAGAACCTGTGTTTTATTTCAGTGGTCTGTTTTCTTTTTCCTTATTTTTTTTTTTCATTCTTATTTCTACCTGAATTTGAAATTTTGGTTTACTTGCTTCTTTTTATCTAGCTGCTTAAGATAGAAGTTTAAATGATATTCGGACATTTCTTATTCTCTGTTATAAGTGTGAATGTTATAAAATTTCCTCCTGTGTACTACATTAGCTGTACCTCATGCATTCTGATAAACAATAATTTTATTTCAATTCAGTTAAAAATATTTAGAAATTTATTTGATCATTGTATCATTTAGGCATGCATTTATTTCCAAACATTTAGAAATCTCTCATTTGTGTGAAGCACTCTTCTATTGCCAATAGAAATAAAATTTATTTCTATTGCCAAGTGAAATTTATTTTTACTGCCAAATGAAATTTATAAAATAGCATTTACTCAGAATCAAATAAGACACAAAGGAAGAAAAAGGAAGACGCTAACAGAATTCCCAATGCACACGTGGAAGCAACCTTCCCCAGCCATCATCAGCCTGTATTCAGAGCACTTAGAAAGCTGGGGCAGGGGGATCAACACGGGCTCTGGCCACACTGGATAGCACATTTCAGGCCAGCCAGGACTACACAGTGACACTCTGTCTTAAAAAACAAAGTTGGAGAGGTGGCCCAGTGGTTAAGAGCACACGTTGCTTTTCTAGAGGATCTGGGTTTGGGTCCCAGCACCCACATCAGGCAGTTCACATTTGCCTGTAACTCCTGCTCCGGGGGAATCTGACACCATCTTCTGGCCTCTGTGGGTACCTGCACCCATGTGATGCACAGACTTACACGCAGAAACTCATACATGTACATAAAGATAAAACAAATACATTTTTTTAACCGAGCAAACTTGTTAAGGGTACAGGTATATTTGACAGACGGAAAAGACTCAGTCTTGACTCCCAAAGGGTGGGAAGGATGCTCACACAGGATGGGACACAAGGAGCTTGTGAGTAATGCCACCTGGACTAAGGGCACCAACGCCCACTCCTACTCCTAAAATCTACAGACATGCTTTCAACGGTCCCAAATAGCAAGTGGGACAGGCAACAGGGCCAGGGCCAGCAGGCTGGGGAGCTGGTCCATTCAGAAACAACAGAGGGCAGTTCCAGCTCCGTGGCAGTGTAAGCCATGTTTTTCTGAAGATACTGCCGGGGGGTATTTAGCTCAGTCATTCTTGAATGATACTTGGACTTGGTACTCCTTCACATTAATCTTTGGGTCCTCCTAAGTCTACTACTTGCATTGTTTTAAGTGTCTTTCCGGTTTGTTCTTCTGATTCTTGGGATACACGCTCACTCCTGCCGCTGCTTCCTCCAAGCACTGGAGAGACTAGGGGTCCTCGAAGAACTTGGGGGTAAGCTCAGGAACCTGGGAGCCAGAGAAACCTGGGGGAGTTAGGGACAGTTGGAAACCTGAGTGATAGGGGGGGACTGGGGGATGTGGAACATTTGGAGACGTGACTGCCCTTGAAGACACTAGGAGAGGGATTTGGGGTATACTTGGAGATTTGACAGCACCAAAGATGCTGTTTGCATTGAAGAGCCCAGGAGAATCAGAGGCTCTGACATCCCCATCCTGTTCTTAAGGCTGATTTTTAACTGAATTATGATCTGCGAATGTATGCTGTATAATTCCAATACTGTAAAACTTACCAGAGCTTCTTTTATAACCTAACATACAATCTACTTAATGAATAGTTGATGCACCCTCAAAAAATCATTTTGTTGTTATTAATGTTGTGTAAATATCAGTTAAAACAAATTAGAAAACCTGGTGTGCTGATTCCTATCTGTAATCCCTAAATTCATGAAGCCTAAACAGAAGAATTTCTGCAAGTCTGAGCTAGCCTGGGCTACATAATACGTTCCAGCTCAGCCTGAGCTACAGAGAAAGACCCTGCCTCAAAAAGACAAAAACAAAAACAAACCCAAAAACCAAAAACAAACAACAGAAATGTTGATGGACATTATGTAAGTCTCCTGTGTCTGTGCTGATGTTTGTCTATTCTATTTCAAGTTGGCAAGAGTTGGGCCGGCCACATAGTTCAATGTGAAGACCCCACCACCAAGCCTGACAACCTGAGTTCGAGCCCACAGGAGGACGGATGTAACACTCACAAAAGCGTTGTTTGACCCCCACACGTAAATTACACCAAGGCACGCACTCCCTGGTCCCACTAAATAGGCAAACAAGTAAAGTAAATAGAATTAAATTCTTTTTAAACTGGATGTGGTAGCACACACCTTTAATCCCAGTACTCAGGAATCAAAGATCCAGAAATCTCTGTGGGTTTGAGGCCAGCCTGGTCTACATAGCGAGTTCCAGACTAGCCAAGGGTACACAAGGAAGCCCTGCCTCAAAAAAATAAAAAAAATAAAAAAACAAAAAAATTTAAAAAGCAAAAATAAGATTTGGTTTTTAAAAAGTTTTCACAAGTTTTCTGTTACAACTGAGAACTTTATTCTTCCATTTCCGTTAATTTTTTAATTGATTATTTTTAAAAAATTATTTATTTTCATGTGTATGGGTGTTGTAACTGCACATATATTTGTGCACCGTGTATGAGCCTGTTGCCTTTGAAGTCCCGAAAAAAGGCATCAGATCCCCTGGGATTATAGCTATAGATGGCTGTGAGCTACCCTGTGGGTGCTGAAAATCGAACCAGGTCAGGAAGAATGCCCAGTACTCCTCTTAGCTGCCAGCTCATTACTCCAGGCCTTGATCAATTTTTAAAAATTTATTTTATGTGTGTGAGTGTTTTGGTTGCGTGTAAGTACATTGCATGTACACCTGGTATTGGATCCCCAGGACTGGAGGTATGAGTGGTTGTGAGCTACATATGGGTACAGGGTCCTCTGCTCATATCTGCTGATGAGTCCTGTCTCCAGCACCAGTCCCATTACTTTTTGCTTCATGATTGTTTTTTTTGTTTGTGTACAGATCTTAGATGTGTATGCATTTGAAGTTACTTGTTGTTTTTATTATTAAATGATTTGTTTTCATTATGAAATAATCTTTATACCTAGAAATGTTTCTTATACTAAAGTATATGTATATTGAGACAGGGTTTCTCTGTGTAGCCCTGGCTGTCCTAGAACTTGCTTTGTAGACCAGGCTGGCTTTGAACTCAGAGATCCACACGCCTCTGCCTCCCCAGTGCTGGGGATTAAAAGCATACACTTCCACTGCCCGGCTTGGAAATATATTTTGTAAAGTATTAATATAAACATCAGTTTTTGCTGATTAGCATCTGCTTACTCAACACATTTTTATCCTTTTACTTTATATAAACTATATTTTTATATTTGAGATGAATTTCTTAGCAGCAGACCTGACATGGGCAGAACCTTGTTTTTTGGTCTGTCATTTTTATGGAGTATTAAAGCTGTTTACATTTAATGGCACTATGAACAATGTTGATTTCCATTTGTCTCTCAGTATTTGTATTCTTTGTTTTCTTTTCATTCTTAGTTAATTTCATGGCTTCAGTATTTTTATCTCTTCTATCAGCTAGTTGTTGGTTGTTTCTTAGAGTTTATGGTACTGTGTCCCTTTTTTTTTCAAGACAGGGTTTCTCTGTGTATCCTTGGCTGTTCTGAACTCACTTTGTAGACCAGGCTGGCCTTGAATTCACAGAGATCCACCTGTCTCTGCCTGCCAAGTGCTGGGATGAGAGGCGTGTGTCACCACGCCCGGCTTCTGTGTCACTTCTTGTACAGGAAACATTCCTTAAAGTTGATATCCTCTCCCCTGTTGTCACCATATATTTTATTTCTGTAAACTGTTGCTTGTATTCAGCCATTCTGTTTTCATGTAACATTTAAACACAGAAAAATAAAAGTATATTGTAATTATCTGTTTGTTAACCATTTCTGGAAATCTTCCCCCATTTCTTATTATCTTCTTTGTCTCAAAAGAGCATCATTTAATAGTTATTGTAATACATGTTTTCTGTTAATATAGTCTCGGTTTTTGCTTGTCTGAAAATATTTTAAAATCATCCCCTGCCAAACACTCCTCCATTGCTGGTGGGAGTGCAAACCTGTACAACCACTCTGGAAATCAGTTTGGCTATTTCTCAGAAAACTAGGAATAATTCTACCTCAAGACCCAGATATACCACTCCTGGGCATATACCCAAAAAGATATTCTACCATACCACAAGGACACTTGCTCAACTATGTTCATAGCAGCTTTATTCATAATGGTCCAAAACTGGAAACAACCTAGGTGTCCCTCAACCAAAGAATGGATAAAGAAAGTGTGGTACATTTACACAATGGAATACTACTCAGCTATTAAAAACAAGACATCATGAAATTTTCAGCCAAATGGATGTAACTAGAAAACATCATCCTGAGAGAGGCAACCCAGACCCAAAATGTCATGCATGGTATGTCATGTACTGACTTATAAGTGGATATTAGCCATAAAGTACAGGATAACCACTATGCAATTCACAGACCCAAAGAAGCTAAGTTTTTAATGACTTTTTGAGTATTTATACATATCCTGCATACAATGTGATTTCCTCTGGCTACTTTCATACTTTTATCAATATGCTTCTAGCGTTTTAAAGATTGAGTGTGTGTGTTTACACATATGTGTATGGGCACTTACCCATGTGTGTGTGTGTGTGTGTGTGTGTGTGTGTGTGTGTGTGTGTGTGT
>CAJQZJ010015786.1:4002111-4025727 GCA_907164525.1 Lophiomys imhausi | reverse complement strand
CAGGGGCTTTCTGGGAATGCCAGATTTCAACCTTAACAGCAGGGTCCATCAGAAATAACAAAAGCATTGAGGTAGATTAGTGGTTGCCAAGAATCAGGAAAGATGGAGAGGGGAAAAGTAGGGGGTGACTAAAAGAAGTTGCACTAAGTGGATCCTTGTGGTGATGAAATAGTTTTGTATTGAACTATTGAGGAGGTAGTTACATGTGATAAAATGACAAATAAGATAGTAATGGCAGTTTCCTGCTTCAGACACCATTCAACTGCTACACAAGATCTTCAACCATTGCAACTGGATCAAGGGTCCAGGGACCTTTTTTTTAAAAAAAGAGGTTTACTTATTTTATTTTTATACGCATGAATGTTTTGCCTGCTTATATGTAGGTATGTGTATCAAGGAAACAAGAATAGTTTCTTGGATTCCCTAGACCTGCAGCTATAGAGGATTTTAAGTTGACATGAATATGCTGGGAACTGAACTTGGGTCTTCTGCAAGAGCAGCAAGTGCTCTTAAGAGCTAAGCCATCTCTATAGCTCTTCACTTAGTACTATCTCACGAACAGTCTAAGACTCTAATTATGTGAAAGTTTGTATATACATACTATATGATATCGCATTGTATATTATGCGCACACATGTAAACACATGTACACATATAGTCCTATGGGAAAAATTCTCTGAGATTGTCTGACCAAGAAAATGGTCACCTTTACAGTTAAATTTCTGTGTTTTCAGTTTGGCAATACAAAGGAGAAAATTTTGTGGTATTGCTGTAACATGATAAGGCAAGGCAAACACTGTACCAATCTAGCTATGTCTTCAGCCAGAATTGAGAAACATTGACAGTGTTTGGTTTATTGACTTGCCACTCCAATTACAGCTGGGTAGTTACCAAAGATGGAATGTGGATACCACACAAACTGAAGTCTGAGTGGAGTATGGGAGAGCAAGCTTGAAACCCAAATAAGCTTGTTTGGGGTAGGGGGGAGCGCCTTGGGAACTAATTGTGTGAATTGATCATTACCGACTGGTTTCTGGAGAATGTGTTCTGGAGCTCCCACAGCAGCCCAGGTGAACACCCAGCTGATTCTTTGACCTAGTGGAGTCTGGGAACGTGGCATGCTTGTTCTCCACCCCACTGCTAAGAGGCTCTTTAGCAGGGTTATTTTATTCACTCCCTCTACTGATGATTTCTTCCTAGAGCACACTGCTGACAGGAGAAGACTGGAACCTGTGCCATCACGCCCCGAGAGCAGCTGACTAGCCAGGAATCTACCAGACTCCCAATCCCACAGTTCCACATCTGAGAGTGTGACCTATGAGGCTTGAATATTAAATACACTGTTTTAAAGAAACATAATCTCATTTTTTTTAATGTCTGTTTAATTGTTTACTTACCTATTTTGCTAGGGTTGTATGAAGCCCAGGCTGGCTTAGAACATACTTTGTTGCTTGGATGACCTTGAACTTTTGAGTCTCCTGCCTCTACCTCCTGAGGGCTGGGGTTACAGGTGTGCACTACCTCACCCTGCCTATGCGGTGCTGGGGTTGCAAGTCAGGTCTGCCTGAGTGCTGGGCCAACAGTCCACCAACTGCTGCATCCTCAGCTCTTGTTGAATCATCCTTTATGGTACTTTTCATACCGGAAGGACTTCAGAAAGCACCCTCCTCAGCACATAAACATTACCACTGTTTAAATGCTTAAATATGCAAATGTTTGTATCCAGGCATATAAATGTTAAAAGCTGAAAACCCAGGCTGAATGTCACATATGGTATGTGCCTTCCCCCCCCCACCCCCGCCCAGGAGCAGCTACTTCCTACGTCCTCCCTGTGTCCATTGCCACACCCTTTGAGCTTTATTTCAGTTTAAAACCCAAACTTGCTCATTCTGGAATCAAAGGGCTCAGAAGAGGCTGACTGACATCCTCTGCAGTGAAATGTTTACCCCTTGGTTTTATTTACCAGCTCCCAGAGGAACGGCTTGTGGACTCTTCGCAATTCATCTTTTTTTTTTTCCCTTTAACTTTCTTCAAAGGGTGATAGACATCCGAAAGAATAGAAGATTTTCCCTCTTCTGATTTGTTTGTTTGTTTTTTTGGTTTGGTTTTTTGTTTTGTTTTTGAGATAGCGTCTCTCTTTGTAGCTCTGGCTGTTCTGGAACTCATTCCGTAGACCAGGCTAGCCTCAAACTCAGAGATCTGCCTGCCTCTGCCTCCTGAGTATTAGAGTATTAGAAATAAAGGCCTGTGCCACCACCACCTGGCCGAATCAAAGGCTTTCTACAATGCTGTTAGGACAATACAGATCCTTCCCTGACTCCTTCAAAACTGGACTCACAGCATCTGAGTTGATGTTTCTGTCCTTATGTCTACAGCTGTAGACAAAATGCATACTCTGCTGCTCTTCCATTTTTGACATTGTGTATTGACATTCTCCTTTGGAGGTGACCGGTTTGGTGTTTTCTTCTCTCAAATTCAGGAGCCACATACACCCTTCCCACCCGATCTTTCCAATATGATTGCATCATTTTTTGTTAGGTCTTTATTCAGTATTCACATTTTTATTACTGTGGAAATGAAACTCTGCCATGTGGTAAATGGTTATGACTTTCTTTTATTGGTAAAACAATGGTTTTTGTTTCTCAGATAATTACTTTGTTTCCCAGTGATTATTGCTATGTATCACTAATGCAGATACAAACTCCTTTAAAAGAATGACTTCTTGTGACATTTGGAGTATCATATATTTCATCAACTTGATCCTCTGAGAAAATGCTTTGACATGTTTTATTCTGGACTTTTTCTTTTTAAAGATTGAGTCATAAGTAATATCCATGGACTGGAGATATCTCCGGGGTGTAAAGGAAAGTGTAAAAGAAATCTGTCATCAAACAAGTAAGGCAACTTTCAAAAATTACTCTTGCTCCAGATATTACAAAAGAGAAATGAAGGCCAAAAATGGGGTCATGAGTGTCTGTTCCCAAGAACTAGTGTCTAACACACAAAGTGGGATCTCTTGATGTCTTTTTTTTTTTTTAGATTTGTTAGCTATTAGTATTGGGCTCCGTTTATTTTACTTTTCAACTATGTGTTCATACATGAGGCTTTCCTGTATAAGTTTTTGGAATTGGTGTCTTTTTTTTGGTTTGGTTTGGTTTGGTTTGGTTATTTGAGACAGAGTCTCCCTGTGGAGCCCTGGCTGTCCTAGAACTAACTTTGTAGACCAGGCTAGCCTAGAACTCACAGAGATCCCCTTGCCTCTGCCTCCCGAGTGCTGGAACTAAAGGCATTTGCCACTATGCCTGGCTAGTTGATGTCTTTCTTAAGATTCGTCTATTTCAGCTAGGCATGGTGGTGCAAGACTGTAAAAATCAATGAATACAAGGCCTTCTCCTCCTTCATGAGACCCTGACCTCACTTCTTCAGGAGACATTCCACAGAATTCGGTCCTTGAATATATCTAAACTTGCATAGCTGGCTGGTTTGCTTTCACTCCCCTTTGATCCCTCATCTTCACTCCCCACTGTGTCACCACCTAACTTAGCATACTCTTTGTTCCTTAATCCCCACCTGTGGCTGTCACCTGGTGGGCTAAAAAAAGCTACTCCTCTGTGCCCCCACCTTTTTTGTAGCTGCTTATGTGCTTAAAAGGGCCTGAAAACCGTTTTTGGGGTGTTCACTCCTCTACGGATGTAGTAGAACCACAGCGCGTCAGCTTAAATAAACCTCTTGTATATTACAACGAATCTGGGATTCTGGTGGTCTCTGGGCATCAGGATTTTGGGGAGCCCCCTCGCGGGTTCAACAGTGGCACACACCTTTAATCCCAACACTTGAGAGGCAGAGCCCAGCTTGGTTTACATAGTGAGTCCCAGGGCAGCCAGAGCAAGACAAAACAAACCAGTCAACCAACCAACCCAACCCACCAACCAAACAACCAAACAAAAACCCACTTAATTAAAAAAAGCAAACTGTTTTAACTACATTTTTAATTTATGTTTCAAAGTTACACATAATAGCCCCTTTACTATCTTTTTGATGCAGTTTTTCAATAAGGGTTGTGGACATTTGGTCCGGACAGTCTGTATTAAGGGGTCATGTCCAGTACACTGAGACATGCTCAGCAATGTCGTTCTTTTAATTTGCTATATGGACATTAAAGCAATGTCTGCAGGCTCCAGTCCCTAGATATCGCCAAATACTCCCTGTGAGAGGCGCAGCTTCACCCAGAAACCCTGCATTAATGTTGCAAGCCCATAGCAAAGTCACTTCTCACAGGGTCCGTAAATCATAGCTTGTCTCTCTTTTGGTTTTGGTTTGTAAATTTTATTGATCTCGAAGCATCAATTCTCTTTACATTTCCTCTTCTTTCAGTTTCATTGATTTTTTTTCCCCTCTCACCATGGCACTTACTTCATGAACTTTCTTCCTCATATTCAATTTGTTCCACTCTGTGTAGTGTCTAGTAAGAAGTGAAAAATCACTGATTTTAAACATTTCTTCTTTCCCGGGTTTTTAGCTCATAGCTTTGCTATCATGCCCCATATATTCTGATGTGCTGAATTTCCAGTTTTCTTTAGTTCAAACCACTTTCTGATTGGTCTGATTCCCTTGATCCAAGGGATATTTAGAAGTATGCCATTTAGTTTTCAAACGTTTGAAATGTCTCAGATAGTTCCTAAACATTTTCAAATGTTTTAAGAGGTCTTCCTGTCATTGATTCATTATCTAGTTTTATTGTGACCAGAGCACACACTTTGTTTAACTTAAAGTCTTTTAAAGTTTACTGAGACATGAGACATGAATTACAGATAGAATGTGGTCTACATTGGTAAATATTCTGTACACATGGTTTTTTTATGTGTACTCTATTGTTTTTGAGTTGAAGTCTTATAAATACCACGACGTCATTGACTTACAGTCCTGTCACCCCAGTCAGCATCATCACTCATTGCCTACTTTCATTTTTATTCTAACAGAGACGCTGAAACATCCATATATGATTATGGATTACAGTAGTGTCTTAGTTAGCTTTTCTATTGTAGTGAAGAGACACCATGACCAAGGCAAGTTATCAGAAGAAGCATTTAATTGGGGGGGCTTGCTTAAAGTTTCAGAGGGTTAGTCCATGTTCATCACAACAGGGAGCCTGGCAACAGGCAGGCAGGCGTGACGCTGGTTCAGGAGCTGAGACATTACCTCATGATCCGGAGATGGAGGTTCAGAGAGAGGGAGACAGAGACAGAGTCAGAGACAGAGAGACTGGTGCTGGCACAGGTTTTTGAAACCTCAAAGCCCTACCCCTACAATATCATATCTCCTCCAACAAGGCCACCCCTCCTCCAACAAGGCCACACCTCCTCCAACAAGACCACACCTCCTCCAACAAGGCCACACCTCCTCCAACAAGGCCACACCTCCTCCAAAAAGACCACACCTCCTCCAACAAGGTCATGCCTCTTAACCCTTTCCAAATAAGTTGAAAATTAGGGCTAACCACCCAAATATCTATGGGGGCCATTCTCATTCAAACCAGCACAAGTAGGAATATGCCAAAGCTTTCAGATTTAACATAGAAGCAACCTGGCATTCTCACATGGGCAGAAAACCAGGAAAGAAAATACTCTTTTTTTTTTAAGAAAAAGAAAAGGTTTTTTTTGTTTGTTTGTTTGAGACCGGGTTTCTCTGTATATCCATGTCTGTCCTGGACTCACTTTATAGACCAAGCTAGCCTTGAACCCACAGAGATCCACCTGCCTCTTCCTCCCAAATGCTGAGATTAAAGGTGTGCACCCCACACCCAGCAATTACAGACAACTGTGAACTGCCATGTGGGTGCTGGGATTTGAACTCTGGTCCTTTGGAAGAGCAGCCAGTGCCCTTAACTGCTGAGCCATCTCTGCAGCCCCCAAAAGTTACATTTTGAAAGAAAGGAAAAGGCTTTGATTTTTTTTCATGACAGCCTGTATTCTTAAATAATGAGGGATAAAAAAAAAAGAAGGAAGAAGTGAGCACACTGGGCCTTTGGGTGTGATGCTCAGTAGCATTTGGGTAGAAAAACAAAATTAAATGTAGTCATGAAGACGCTCAGGCAAACTTAAATTGAAGAACATTATTGTATTACCAGGATGTAATAAGGTTAGGGAGTGTTTCAAATTAAAGGAGATTGCAAAGATGGGAAGCCTAAATGCAATATGCATCCTGGACTGAATCTTCTGCCAGAAAAACAAATTGCTCTAAGGTTAACTATTGGACAGTGGGCAAAGCTAGAACACAAACTTAAAATAAATGTGCCAAAGTCAATGTTAAGTTTCATAAATGTGATAATTTCCTAAATATGATAACTTCCCAAATGTTAAGGGAATGTCCTGTGTTCTTAGTAAATACACAGAAGAATTAGAGGCTAACACATGGGTTGCTTACCAGTCTTCAGTATCTAAGCAATCAAGCAAATGTCCCACAGAATGCCAACATGATAGAGGTAATTCCTCAGAGAGATCATAAGGCAAATGAGGAAAATATTAAAATGTGAATGGATAAAAAAGCCTGCAGGAGTTCCTTGTACAGCTTTCCTCAGGGTTTAAAATTGCTTCAAAATAAAAATTGGATGGAATGGAAAGAGGGAGGGATACAGGGAGAGAGGGAGGAAGGAAGAGAGAGAGGGAGGGAGACAGGGAGAGAGGGAGGGAGACAGGGAGAGAGGGAAGGAGACAGGGAGAGAGGGAGGGAGACAGGGAGAGAGGGAGGGAGGAAGAGAGGGGGAGGGAGGAAGAGAGAGGAGGGAGGGGAGTTGTTTTGATTACTGGTTTGGCATCCTCTGTGTCCATTCAGTTTCTTCCCCATTCGTGAGTAAAGGAGGTTCAGAAAAGCCCTGTCAACTTTTCTGGCATCAACTTTTGACTTTAGACATGGGCTCCACTGGGACTTGGATGTAGAACCTCAAGCAGCATCCTGTGTGCAGAAAAAAAAAGAGGGGCACACAGTGCACAGGTACTGTCCATAGCTCCACGGGGCTTGGGAGGGCTTGGAGACATCCATCAGACCATTTTTAGCGATTTCTAAGTTTGTTTTGCTGCTGTGAATAACGCCACCCTTATTTCCTTCCTGTCTTCTCCCCACTTATCCTCACTCTCACAGAAATGAAGGTGGAACAGGCAGCCAGTGGAGAAAGAGTATTCACCACATGTTTTGGTGGAACTGGGCAGAATGGCCCACTTTGGGCCTGCCCTGGTTCAATTCTCAAGTTTCCCCCACCTCCCTTTTCCCTCTCTTCCAGGTTTATTGAGGGAAAGTTGTCAAAAATACTGGATCAGGGTTGAAGAGATAGATCTCAGTAGTAGAGTGCTTGCCTAGTATACACAAAGCTCCAGATGGTATCCCTAGCACTGAAAACAGAACAAAAGCTGTCTGTTCTCAGGAACCAGCTTTCTGATTCCCTGTACCTCCGAATCGAATGTATTCAAATCTGTACTAAAATCCAATCAAGTAGTTGATGGAGTCTGTTCTGGGTGCCTCACATACAATACAGCAACTTCACTTACGATGCTGCATTGTGTACGCTAAGAGTTCTGCACACACACACACACACACACACACACACACACACACACACGAGCGTGTCTAAGCCACCATATGTGGGTGCTGGGGAATGAAACATGGGTCCTGTGGAAGAGAAGCCAGTGCTCTTCACTGATGAGCCACACAATACCACGTTATTTTAAGTTTACAAATAACCCCAGAAATGACATAACAAAATTCAGCTAGGGAACTTTGGGGAGGAGTGAAGAGGATAGAGAAGGGGAGGGTGAACAGA
Organism: Lophiomys imhausi; assembly: GCA_907164525.1. Taxonomy (NCBI): domain Eukaryota; kingdom Metazoa; phylum Chordata; class Mammalia; order Rodentia; family Muridae; genus Lophiomys; species Lophiomys imhausi. The sequence continues at coordinate 4,017,914 of CAJQZJ010015786.1, read as the reverse complement.
CATGAGCCTGCAGTAGTCTACATCTAGAGCTGAATAAAACGGGTCAAATGAGAAATGTCCATTAAGTGGCTAATTGTGAGAGCAGCCCTCTTTACAGTACTCTGTAATGTTTTCAGCTTTGAGATCTTTGATAATAAAACGGAAAGAATGGTGAGGATTACAACATCAGTGTGTTCATACCAACAGTTTGGGGCCTGGGGAATATTAGCGATTCCAGCCGACAACTGACGCCAGCCTTTTCTGAGTGCCGCTTTCCAGAACGCCAACTGTGAACAGCTCAACAAGTCCAAATAGGTCCCAGCAAACACTGACAGAAATGTGTGGGTTGGGATTTCCTTCTCTTTCTTAATGACAGAATTGGCCCAAAGCAAAACCTGTGCATTATGGACCCACCCAGCTGTCTTTTCCAACTGCAGGCTGGAGGAGGTGTGTCCCCAGCAAGTGAGGAGTGGCAGAGTCCCAGGGGCAGGGCAGGTCCTGGGAACAAGGGAAAAGGTTATTACAGGTCAAGAAAGAGCAGGTGTGGAAACAGGGCCTGGCATTAGCTTGGTCTCAGGCAGGTGCCAAGTATCAGACCTAAGAATATGGTTGCTGGAGCAAAAAGAATCACGTGTTTGACTAGGAAAAAAAAGAAAATCAGGACATGGGCTTTCTGTTCCAGAGCTGCTGCAAGAGCCTGTATCCATGACAGAAACAATACTAAGATGCACCTTGCTGAGACAGGAGCTCAGCCATCCATCTCACTTTCTGTGTCAGCGACTTGAAACAGGATGGCTCCAGCTCCACCATCCTGGCTCAAGACCTCTGAGGACACAGGGGTCCAGCTACAGGACACCATTTAGGAGTCACAGGGAAATGTTCCCTGTGCCCCTAAATACCTCCTAGTTCTGCCACTCCACACTATCAACAAGAGCCCACTAATGAGGTAAATGGTTGGATCTGGTTCAATTCATTTTCCACTGTTCCACCGGAAGAGTGATCTGAGAGTAGGGTTCTCTAACCCCTGCCCCAAGTCTAAAAATGGGCTCATTTCCTGGGCCCGTTCCTTGAGTTTGTTACACAGGAAACTCATATATCTGGGATGTCTTTGGCTCCTCACATCTCTAGGAGAGCCTCTGAAGGGAATTTCATCCGTAGACAAATCTATGTCATCTCAAAGTCAAGTTTACATGTGGATACAGACGTTTCCTCAGTTATTAGGCTGAGCTCCACCTGTCTCTCAATGTCTCTGCATACAGCTGGTGATGGATCCCTGCTGGTGTTCCTCGGGAGGGTCCTCCCTGTGCTCTCTCTGTGGATGAAACTTCACGCCAAGACTCAGGGGTGTAATCGTCACAAGCCTCACTGAACATCCTGAATGGCTCTCTGCCTCTGTTCGTGGCCCTCACGGGGATGTAGCCTGGGAACATACTGAAACAGAGAAACCAGGGCTGGAGAGATGGCTCAGGAGATAAGAGTACTTGTAGCGCTTGCAGAAGTCCAGGGTCCAGTTCTCAGCCCTGACACAGTGGCTCAAAATCATCTGTAACTCTAGTCTCAGGAACCCCAAGGCCCTCCTCGGACCTCCATGGACAGCAAGCATGCATGTGATGCACGTACATACATGCAGGTCAAGTACTCACACGCTTAAAATAAATCTAAAACAGAGAAACTTAGGTCTTTCCATCAAACTACTGGGTCAGAATCTCTGGAGGTGGGACTGGGGAGTCTGACTCTCAATTTGAACTCTGATGCCTAAGCACACTCTACCAGGGCTCCAGAGATGGTGGGTGATACCCAGATGACATGGTGATAATGTAGACATTTGGAGGCACACTTCTTCCCTTCAGAGACAAGTCTGGCCACTTCTTGGTTGTGTAAACTTTCATAGATTAGGTTTCCTCTAAAAGTTCCAGTTCCTTTATCAGTCACATGGGAGGCAATGTGAGGATTAAATGTACAAAGTCCACAGCTTAGATGTCTGACTCATGGTTTCTGACTTTACAGTGGTGTAAAAGGGATACACCTTCAGTAGAAAATACACATTGATTTGAAAACTGGAGCTTTCCCTGCAGTGGCAAGATGTGGCCCAATCTCTCAAGAAGCTCGCCGGTGGCCATGAGCCATGTAGTCACAAGAGGGACAACCAACACTTACAGTGCTGCCCAGCTATGATGTTCAGCAGACTGACTCTCTTAAGTGCATTTTTTTTTTTTTTTTTTGGTTTTTCGAGACAGGGTTTCTCTGTGTAGCTCTGGCTGTCCTGGACTCACTTTGTAGACCAGGCTGGCCTTGAATTCACAGAGATCCGCCTACCTCTGCCTCCCAAGTGCTGGGATTAAAGGCGTGCGCCACCATGCCCAGCTCTTAAGTGCATTTTTTTTTTGTTTGTTTTCATCATCTTTGTTAGAGAAAATTCCATCATTGTCTTCAACATAGTAAGGGCCAGAAATGCACAGAATTGAGTTGTAAGCAGGATTTGTCCTAAGAAGCGACCAGACAGGGGTTTCTCACTTGCCCTGAATGAGCTCATGGTAAATGAGCTTCTCAGATACTGGGGAGCTATTGGAAAGGACTGTAGAGACTAACTCTGAAGCCTGTCCCAGCTGAAGACCAAAATAAGATCACAACAACAACAACAAAATCAGTGATGATTATATAGCTTTGTATTTGTATATGCACTGACATTTTTAAGGTATTTTTCTAACCATAACCATTTCTTGGGATCATAATGTTAGTGGGAAGATATTCTGAAGGAATCCATAGGATTCCTGAGTATATTTTAGAAGCAAAACATGTGTTTTCCAGACTAAATCTTATCCAGAGTGGCCCTCCTTATAAACTAGAGGAGCATTTCCAGGTACTTTTTCCAGCATAGCCCCCTGATCTCCTCCTTTGAGAATACATGAAAGCTTAGTACTTCAGAAACAGATCATGTTTACACATTTTATTTAAGAGAATGTGGGCAGGAAGCAGGAAGGAGGAACAGAACTCAGACCTGAGTCCCCTACGTCCATATATTTTCTCTTTCAGTACTACCAACAGAGGTGCAAAATTATTATGCAACTTGCTCAAGATATATTTCACAACTCCATAGGAGTCCACTGAGCAGGTAGCAGAGTCAGGATTTAAGATTCACCTTCCAAGTCCAAGTCCAGAGCAACTGGCCTCCAGCCTGGGAATAATCGCCTGACACTGCTTATTTAGTTCACCTCTCTTTGATGTCCATGGGATGGATCTTTCTGCATGTGTCTTCCAAAAGCTGGTTAAGTCCAAGGAGATCTTGTGACATCATTCATGCCACTGCAGGAGGATGTAGCTCCTGGAGTCCCCAGTAGTCTGGAGCCCTGGCAAGGGTGTGATTTGCAGAAGCTGCCTGGAGCCTTCAAATCCTCTTCCTTAGGGTGCCCTGTCTGCACCCTTCCAGCTCCCTGATCTACTTTCTCAGGACCCTATTCCATCCAAAGGAATCACTGATACATATTCCCTTTCTTCACCACCAAGCACATACATTCAGCTAAGTGCTAGTCCATGAAAAGGCTCTATTATAATCAGGCATAGTTTACTTTTTAATCGATGAAAGGTCCTTAAAGTAGCCTTAAGGAGTGATTAATATTAATGATGGAAAACTCACGTGCCAGAGTATGCCTGAGAGAGTTATTTATAAAGAGGGAAATCTTTGCTGATTCCCCAAGGATACCACACTGATATCTCTGTTAAGGCTGAAAAGCTTGGATTATACAATGTGTTTAGCATTCAAGGAGCCCTGGGATCCATGTCTTCTGGGGCTTTCAGAGACATGAAAGGAGAGTGAATAGCAACATGACCTGCTGTGGGACCAAAGGACCACCTCTGTTGACCAGGAATGACAGAAACAAATATCCATCAAATAGCTTATTTGCACCCCCCCCCCGCACACGCCTCATTTTCCAGCCTGCCTTTTGGGTAGGTTAGGGAATGATATGCCCCTTTCATCTTCCTGCTCTGTCTTAATGTCTTGTCCAATTGTTCTAGATGACCTACGCCTACAACAAGGGGGAAGGCCACCCAGCCTGCATTAGATATTTGGTGACTAAGAAATCAACATTGCTGTATTAAGCCACTGAAATTTTAGGGCTGCTTATTAATGCATCATAGCAGAGTACATCCTGATTAATACACCATGGAAGGTAACATCTACATAGTGTGTATACTATGTGGGACTGTTGGCTATAATTTTTTATTTCTGTAAATCAGGGGCCAGGAAAAAAATTAACATTTTTAAGACACCTGACAGGTGTGGTTCTAGAAGAAAATTAGATTTCCCCAGTATTGCCCTTGAATGAAGCCTCACTAGCATAGAGATGTGGATGCTTAGGGGCATTTTAGCAATGAGACTCCCCAATTCAGCCAGTCACCAGCTTCATGGCTACCAAAGGAGTTTGTGGCAACAGAATAAAGTCAGCAACTTCATGGGTCCAGATCTCAGCTGCAGTGGGGTGATTTGAAAATATCACAGTGACACCCTCTAGGTCTCCATTTCTGCAATACTTACAAACAGTTCTGTGAGCTCCCACGGTCCTGAGCTGGATCCTTGTCTGCATGAAACATCTCCAGAAGTGCCTGCTTCTTTCTGAAGTTCACACCCTTCTAATGGGTAACATAGGAACAATGTTAAGATGCCATAGAGTCTTCCAAACATTCAAAGCTAACTCAAGACAGTATCTCTGACACCTCCCAAGTGTGTATGTGTGTGTGTGTGTGTTAGAGGGTGGTCAGGTGAATTTTTATAAAATCGTAACTTGTCTTTAAAACCATAGCAATAACAATTGCTCGTTTTATAAATGAAGAAGTAGACTAGATGAAATAAAGTTTCTTCTCCAAGGTGGTCCTGCCAGGAAATACAGGTGACTAACAAATCAACACACAGAGGTTCCCTAAGACTCTCACCAGAGCCTAAGCATCTAATGCCAGCTTTGATACTCGGTATAGGTTAGACTCCCTTCCTGAATCACTGAGGACATGTCTGAATACTTCAGGGAACTATGTGTGCACCTGGCTACTCAAAACAGGGGACTGTCTGCCACATTCTCGCAGCATTTAAGATTTTGAAAGATGTGTTTGAAATGAAATCTAATGATTAGTATTCACTTTGATGACATGGTTTATAAAATGTATGTCCTCATAAAGAGCAGCCATAGCCAATCAACAGCCTGTTACATGCCTAGAGCTTTTCTTTCAGAGCTAACAATCGAGTTCCTCATATGGCCCCATTAGTGATGCCCCACATGACCTTGAACCCTTAGCTTCAACTTCTTTTTTTTTTTTAATATGCCACATTTATGAGAGTTAAATGGCCCAGTATACCTTCCCAATGTCCAGTTTATACATATTTGGCCCCTGACTTTAACATTCTACTATCTAACCATCTCCATGAGTTTAAAGGTCTATATCTGACTCAACATTCATACTAACTTGCAACACACTTTTAAGAGTATCTTCTTAGATCTATAACACCCTCTTGATTCCTAAACAACTCAAAATTTAACTATGAGACTCTAGCTGTCTATTCTTCAACCACCTCAGAGACCTGAGAGGGATAAATATATCTGCTTATATAGGAAGTGCAGGGCCTGCAGCTTCCAAACCTAAGAAATGACATACCAGTGGCTGCCTGGACAGTTCCCATTTTCTCTCCATACATTCCTGCATCAGTCTTCAGCCTTTGGGTCCTGTTTCTCTGACAGACATTTGTTGTAGAGCAGGGATTATGAAGGACTTACCTACCCTGTCTTGGCAGAGCTAGGCTGTCGACTTCCCTGCTACCAAGTTTTGTCCTTTTTGGACAGCAGTCTGTCTGCAGTTGGAGCAAGGGGTTTTTTCATGCCAAGAGATAGGCTTGCCACTAATTCAACCATCTTACAGTGGAGGTTCTTCGATGCTTATCTTCTACTTGGAGTAGAATAGGGGGTGCTGTCAGGCGCTGATATGTCTCGATATCAAAAAAAAAGAAAATCTTAATTTAAGATAACATCTTTGAATGCCATATTCTGCAGATCTCTTGGGGTTTTTGAAGATGCCCTATCCATCTCTTGTATTTAGATAAGCAAATGCTGCTTGTCTCTTAACAACTTGATTACTGAGTAGTTTAGAGATATCTGTGATAGACTGTCATAGTAGCTAACAAAGTGACATGTTTGCATGACTAGGGGTTTGTTTTACTTAACTATCCTAGACAGTTTTAGACGGTTGGTATCAAGAGGCCAGAGCTTCACATTTTATTTTTAAGTATCTCTAGGTATGATACCATTAGGAAGCGTTACCTTTAATTTTGTATCAATATACAAAGATCTATTCAATTGTGGTTAAATATACTCTTAATTATGTATCAATATACAAAGATCAATGCCTATGTAGCCCAATACAATCTTAATATTACGTCCATATACAAGGGTCAATACCATTGTGGCCAACTATAATCTTAATTTTGTATCAATATACAAAGATCAATACCGATGTAATCCAATACAATCTTATTTTTGCACAATAAACAATGGTCAATACCACTTTAGCCAAATATACTACTAATTTTGTATCAATATACAAAGGTATAAGGGCATATTCAATAATCTGCCCATTCTTCTTGGACCTTCCTGTACTATGTTTATGTCTCATTTTTCTCAAGCCTATGCACTCCTACATAGGAAAGGAAGAAGGATACAGAAAAGGAAAAGTAGGAAGTCCCTGGGTCTAACCTCCAAAACCCATTAAACAGGACCACTTATCAGCTTGTAATCTCTTCCCCCAAATATCAGAGTTTTCAGTTATCCTTCAAATAACCAAAAAAGAAGGGCGGAGAAACACCCTCCCCACCCTCTGGGCATGGGACGGCGCTCTCTTAAAGTGACTTCCTGATGATTTGGGTCGTAGTAGACCTGTTTGGGGCCCGAACCCAAATGGAAAAAATGGTTAAAAATGTCAGTACAATCCTTTTATGTTCAGTCCTTCTGTTCTCAGCTGTTTAGATGACCTAAGGAGTTTGTAGGCAGAAGCTGATCTTGCAGGCTTCACTGAGGTTCTGGCCGGGGCATTGTGTAGAGCTGAACGGTCCCAGTGACATTGGATTGCCGTGGTTGCAGGCCCCCTATGGAGACAGCTATTGAGGAAGTCTGCCAGGCTGAATCAACTGGGTCACTTGTCCTCCTTGGTGCCTGATTCTGCTCTCTGCTGAGGTTTCAGCTGTCCAGCCGTCCCCGGGCTCCCCGAATGGACGCTTCGATTCTCCTGGAAAGATAAGAACAGACCCCTGCCCCAATCCCAACCCTGGGACAATTACCCTCTTTTTTTGGGGGGGAGGGGGCTAGGTAATACTTCTCCTGAAGCAAATTTGGCCTTCCGACAACATACAAAGCGTTATCTTTCAATCCGGGTTAAAGAAGAAATCATTCTGTCACCTTGGAGCTAAACCAGCTCCAGTGTATATATTTTGAGCTTAAGTGCATTTTTTAAAAAGATTTATTTATTTATTATTATTATAAATCTGGTATGCCTGCAGGCCAGGTTTCATTATGGAAGGTTGGGAGCCACCATGTGGTTGCTGGGAATTGAACTCAGGACCTCTGGAAGAGCAAGCACTCAGTGCTCTTAACTGCTGAGCCATCTCTCCAGCCCAAGTGCATTTTTTTTTCTCTTTTTGGTTTTTCTAGACAGGGTTTCTGTATGTGTCCATGGCTGTCTTGGACTCACTTTGTGGACTAGGCTGGCCTCGAACTCACAGAGATCCACCTGCCTCTGCCTCCCGAGTGCTGGGATTAAAGGAATGTGTCACCATGCCTGGCTCCAAGTGCGTTTTTAATATACAGTATTTTCTAGCTTCTGCTGGGTTTTTTTTGTTGTTGTTGTTTGATGTGTAAGAAGCATTTATGGAGAAAGTCCCATGAAGTACCTAGAGCAGTGTAAGCTAACGTAAGGTCATGATGCTCCAATCCAGGACGTAGGTCTTGAGTGGACTTTTCAGTTCAGAATACCATTTCCTGTACACACACACACACACACACACACACAGGAACACTGACATGTGTCCAAGTGTATGTAAACAGAGCTCACCAATTTGGTAGGCTGACTGGCCAGCAAATTCCAGGGGTCATCCTAACCCCACCTTCTCGGAGGTGCTTAGATTAACTGCTGCACCTGGATTTTCACATGAGTGTGTGGATCCAAACCCAACCTCTCGTGTTTGTGTGGCAAGCACTTTCTTAAAACACTACTGGCACACGACTTTAAACCCAGCACTCGGGAGGCAGAGACAAGGGATCTCTGTGAGTTCAAGGCCAGCCTGGTCTACAAAGTGAGTCCAGGACAGCCAGAGCTGTTACAGGGAGAAATCTTGTCTCCAAAAACCAAACCAAGCCACACCAAACAAAACTGCTTTCACCCAGTCATATTCCTTGCTCAGAAGAGCAATGCTCGCTTCCAGAGAGTGGTATAGAGTCCCTGGTCAAGTGACTGAGCATATAACATCAGTAGTGATAAGGCAAATTGGTAATAGACACTCATGAAATGACGAGAGAGATGAGAGAGCAGGCATCTCACTGCTGAGAGCTTCCTCCAAAAACCTGGAACCTAAGGCTAATTCTGAGAAGAACACAAGACAAGCTCTAGGTAAGGATGCCCGGCGTGCATGATTCTGGATTTGATCACCATCACTGAAAACAAAACCAATAAAAGCATCATTAATTCTTTCAGTGCGCATAGGAATGTACCCTTATAATACAGGAGACTGAGGCAGAAGACATTTGAGGCTAGCCTTGGGTAATAGTGAGGGATGAGGGAGGAAGGAATCAGAGAAGGAAGAAGAGGAGGGGAGGAAAGGGGGGAAGGAGAGGGAAGATGCTCTCCCAGCTACCGGATCCACACTTCTCAAAATTGTCTGAGTCATTAAAATCAAGACTTTAACAAACTGCAAAATTGTCATACAGAAAGAAATGTAATATAGCATGAAACCAAATGTAAGGTGGGATGATGAGGCCAGTGAAATGGCTCAGCAGGTAAAGGCACTTGTGTGAAGCTTGACAACTTAAGTTTGATCTCTGGGACTCAACATTTAAACGCAAAGATAATGTATGTGTGTGCGTGTGTGCGCGCGCACGCGCACACACACACTCCCAACCAACTAATTAATCAATCAATAAAGCTTAAAGTTTTAAAAATTCAAGTTGAAATTATGAACCAGAAATGAGGAAATCTGAATGCAGTGTGACTTCAGCTATTGGCAATAGATCAATACTAACTCATTAACTGTAATAATCTCCCATTTCAATGTCAATACAAGCTGTTAACGATAAGGAGAATTGGAGATAGAGTACATGGGAAAGCAACACTCCCTCTGCAATACTGGATGGATGCAGACTTGGATGAAATCCTGAAAGAAGAAAAGGACAATTGAGGAAAACTGGTGAAACCTGGGTAATGACAGACCAGCTAATTGTCATCTGTCAGGACTGGCTCACCGGAGCTGGGAACAGGAACTAGGTGGGGGCTGCCTGTCTACTCTGTGTCACCTTTGCAGTTTCTAGGGGATCTGAAGCAATTCTAAAGTTCAAGCTTTATTTAAATACAAAAGAAATTGTGTCTAGTCTCTCTATTCAGCTGACTCAACCCTACCTCCTTCGGCTCCTCAACTTTCCACTCTGCCTAGGTTGCTCTTACAACTCTCTGTAAAAGTAACTTTTATTCACCTGATGTAACTGTCATCTTGGAGGCTTACTGCCTCTGTCTGCTAACCTAGGCCTAGTTCTGGAAGCTTCTAGCCTCTGCACAATCTAACCTAAACCTAGAATGCTATCGGCCTCTGAGAGTTACTGCTGAATAAGCTCACCCTTTCTTGTTCTTTATGAACTCTGACTGGCTGGTTCATCTAGCTGTTCTGGCTCAGACTCCTCTTCTAGCTGACTGATTCTATCTGGCTTCTCTCAGCTTCTGACTGAATTGCTCTGTTTGGACTCATACTAATTTTGACAGTATGTTCTAATCTTCTGGCTCCTTCTTATTCTCTGGTTCATTCTGTTTCCCTCTGTGTCTAATTTACTCTCTCTCTCTACAATCTGTATCTGTAAAATTGTTCCAGTAAAACGGTATCCTCTCTCTCTCTCTCTCTCTCTCTCTCTCTCTCTCTCTCTCTCCCAAGTACCTTCCCTTTCCTCTCTCTTTCTGTGAAATTTGGGCATACCTATTCTGTCAAATCTTTCTCTAATTTGTCACTTTGTCTGCCTCTCAATTAGACATCATTTTCAAACATGGGTGCTTCCTTCTATAAACTAACTACCTTCATTGTTTGGGATTAAAGATGTGTACTAAGGGCATGTCTGCATTCCAGCCAGATCACACAGACCTAGAAGGTCTTTGGATGTGATCAGAGCAACCATGTTGCTGGATTAAAATTCTTCTACAACTCTTGATACTCAAGTTCCAGCAAGCCACCACCTCTGAGCCCCCACTATACTGAGCATGACCTTCCTCCCACATGTTCCCTTTCCTTCCCTCCACTTCTCTTTCTCTTCCTTTTCTCTCTTTCCCTTTTTTATTTGAAGCAGGGTCTATGCAGCCCTGGATGGCCTTGAATTGTCTATGTCCTCAAGAATGAGCCTGAAAAGTTTTTTGCATATCTGTGTGTGGGGGGGTGTATTGTCATTTTGTCTCTGTGTGTGTGTTCACATGTGTGTGTGTGCATATGGGTACATATGTGTGTTTGCATGTGTGTGGAGGTCCAAACTTGATAAAGGATATCTTCTTAATCACTCTTCATTTTAAGGTCTCCCATGGAACCCAGAGTTCCTTATTCCAGCTAATTTAGTTAGCTTACTAGTCCTGGATATCTCTTGTCTCTGCCTCAAGATGACCGGTAGCAAACATGCCCAGTTTTTCACATGTGTTCTGGAGGTCCAAACTCCAGCCCTCAGGCTTGTGTCAAATGTGCTTTATCCACTATGTCATCTCCCAAGCTTCATTCTCGATTTTCTGAGTCTCCTGCCTTCCAAGTGCTAGGATTGTATGCTCCACATGTCCAGTTTATGTGGTACTGTACATGGAACCTGGGGCTTCATGTATGCTAAGCACGAACGCTATCAACTAATTTACATCCCCAACTTCTCTCCACCTATTTTCAAAGATGCAGTTGCCACCAATCTATTAAATTCTAGATGGACTGGCTTTTCTCCCAAGATCCCTGTCCTGTGCTCTCAGACTCTGAAAGCACCTTTCTTTTAGTTCTTGTACTGCTTCACTCTTTTTCTCCTTTTGAATTTGCATTTTTGCTCATTGCCATTGAGATCAGGTTGCATGGCCATAGATGAGGGTGTTGTTCCTTTTTCTTTTTTTTAAATAATTTATTTATTTTTATTGATTGTTTGGAACAGGAATTACAGACAGTTGTGAGCTGCCATGTGGGTGTTGGGATTTGAACCTGGGTCCTCTGGTAGAGCAGTCAGTGCTCTAAACCACTGAGCCATCTCTCCAGCCCCGTTTCTTTTTAACAACTGTGTTGATCAGCCTTTCATTGCTATGATGAAATGCCTGAAGCAATCAACTTCCAAAGAAGAAAGGTTGAATATGGCTCACAGTTTCACGGAGACTTCTGTCTGGTATCAGTTGGTTTTCTGTGTTTGGGCCTGCATGGAGGAAGAAAAGCATGGTAGGGAGTGTGATGGGGTCAGCCAACTTACCTCATGCCAGGCAGGAACTGTGAAGAGGAGAAAGGAGAGTCAAGGACCTATGTCCTCTCAGAGCACACCTCAGACCCCTAAATTCCTTTTATTATGTCTCACTTCCAAACTGTCTCACAAACCTCCCAATACCCCCCCGCCCAAGGACCAAGCCTTCAACCCGTGGCCTTTCCAGGACATTCACGATGTACACAGCAACATCAACAAACTGCAAACCCCCAGGGCAGCACTCTTGTATCTCTGTGTCCCTGAAATATTTCAAACATTTCCTCTAACTTTCCACCATGTAAAAAAAAAAGCTGAAAAAAAAGTTTTTTTTTTTAAATTTGGAAGTCCAGTAAAAGCAGTATAATGTACAATTTACCATCTTAACCATCTCAAGTTTATAGTTCAGAGACAGTAAGTCTAGTGGCATTATATGGCAGCCACCACCATCCATCTACAGAACGATTTGTCTCCCCTAACTAAACTCTGGTGAGCAGGGGCTTCCCATTCCTCCACCCTCCAGCCACCATTCTTCCTTCTATCTTTTTTTTTTTTTTTTTTTTTTGGTTTTTCGAGACAGGGTTTCTCTGTGTATCCTTGGCTGTCCTGGACTCACTTTGTAGACCAGGCTGGCCTCGAACTCACAAAGATCCGCCTGCCTCTGCCTCCCAAGTGCTGGGATTAAAGGCGTGCGCCACCACCGCCCGGCCGACTCTTAAGGAACGGGTTGGTTATTCTAGGAACATCAAGGAAGTGAAATCCATAGTTGTTCTTTTGTACCTGGCTTCTTCTGTTTAGCATAAGGTCTTTAAGGTTCTTTCATGTTCAGAATAGGAAAAGATTTGTTTGGTTGGTTTTGGTTTTAGTTTTTTTGTTGTTGTTGTTGTTGTTTTTTCGTTTTTGGTTTTACGAGAAAGGGTTTCTCTGTGTAGCCCTGGCTACCCTGAACTCCCTTTGTAGACCAGGCTGTCCTCGAACTCACAGACATCCACCTGCCTCTACCTCCCGAGTGCTGGGATTAAAGGCGTGTGCCACCACGCCCAGCTAAGAATATACTCTTACTATGTGACTGCATTACCAAATGTTTGTTTTTTTTATTTCACAGGATGATTAGTGCCCCCACAGAACGACTGCCATGAGAGCCTCAAGTGCAAACACGCCAGGCCTGGTTCCTGGGTTCGTCAACCTCTTCCAGTCTGTGGTCAAGGTCAGTGTGGAGGCCTCTCAATCTCAGTGTAGCGCTGAGCGCATATGCACGTAGATGCTTTATCCCGAGATCTGTTTTTAACAGAGATAAACGATAGCAGTATCCACAGTCAGATCCAATACCTCTTGGCTAGGCCTTCCAAGGGATTGATACGTAAATGTGACTTCAGAACCCACTTCCTGTGTGTCCTGGGGATGATTTTAAGCTTGCTCTCTGCCCCAAGCATGAGAAGAATTAAGGAGATCAAACTGTCCTTCACATGGCAATATAAACAGCACGGAAATGGCCTCTTCTTATCATGTGATGCCACATCATACCAGTTTCGAGGTAACGAGTTGTTCGAACCCTCACTCAGAACACTGCACTGGTTACCAGTGACGCTGCCTCTGTCGTGCGTGAATAGAGAACATTTTACCCACTAGTCAGGGTCGTCAGAGGTGCCTGCACTAGGGCTGAATCCAGGACTCTGGCTTAACTGAACAGAGGATTACTTCTTACCTTTGTGAGTGAGGTTGCTCCTTGCATGACACTCTTCAAAAGGTGATGCAGAGTCACCTTCTTTTCTGCTCTTTGCTGATGTTCTCTACTTCTGGTCACATGACAGGGAAAGAAAGCAGAAAATCAACAACAAAAGTCTGTCTCTAGCCAGCTGCAGTCTGGAAATGACATTTCCCTTCTGCAAGCACACTACTGGTAAGAATTAGTCTGTAAGACGCAAGGGGAGAGGAGGGCTCGAAGTGTGCCCTCCCTACCTGATGGGGTGATCTGTTACATAGTCTAATTGTTAATTGATTTGCCCCCCCCCCCTCGTCTGCTTGCTGCGCGAGGCCACACGCACGTACACCAAGTGGTGTTATGTTATCTTGCTTGCTACTCATTTTCTCTGGCTTTAATAAAATGCGGAGACCTAGGATGGAAGCAGAGAGACAGCTAAAGTTCTTGGTCTTTTGGAGGAGAAAAAAAGGATTAGAGAAGCCATGTGGAAAGAAGAAAGCAGGAAGAGGAGAGGAAAGACACATCAGATGGATAACCAAAACTCCACGTGGCCTGAGACGTCAGCATGACATGGAGAGAAACAGTCCAGGGGGTATATGTATATATTATGGGGTTTTATTTGGGGAAATAGAATAGAAAACTAGCTTAGATGGGTTAAGATTCCATAGTCCAGGCTAAGCTTTGTGAAATTCCATCAGGTGTCTGCATGTAATTATTCATGAGTGGTGGGTCAAGGGATAACCACGCTGATGGAATAACTATTTTAATTGGTAGTTATTAATTATTTATTACGACATCTGCCCACAGGTTACAAAACTACTCTGATGGTGACACAGTACCATCTCTGCTTAAGGGAGAGAGATTCCTTGAGATCTTTCATCTTTTTTGAGACCTGATGGGTCCTGGGGGTTATATATTTATAGTCCTAGCACTTGGGAGGCTGAGGCAGGAAGACCCCAGGTTTGAGGCTAGTTTGGGCTGCATATTAGGACATCTTCAATGTGTTCTCACTCTTCCATCAGCCCCGGTCTGCAGCTGAGCCCACCTCCACATTCCCACTGCAGCCTGGATGCCCTCCCTGCCCGGATTCCAGTTCCGCTTCAATACCGGCATGTGCTAGGGCACAGGCTCCCTTGGGGGTACCTGTGCTGGGAAACTTGGAGTCACCCTTTTTCTCCTTGCTGGCTCTGAAAAGGTGCAAACGCTGGATCAGAAACATCACTTTGATATGAACAGCTGATGGATGCTATGGGAAATTACCAGCCACTCATCTATCCCAGCTGCTAACCATCTACCAACACATCTCCATGCCTCGGGTCTCCACCCGTCCCAACCTCCAACTTGCTCCAGGTTCACCTTAAGACCAGTGTGCTTGAAGGTTTTAAAAGATCAGATTCTAAGCCGGGCGGTGGTGGCGCACGCCTTTAATCCCAGCACTTGGGAGGCAGAGGCAGGCGGATCTTTGTGAGTTGGAGGCCAGCCTGGTCTACAAAGCGAGTCCAGGACAGCCAGAGATATTCAGAGAAACCCTGTCTCGAAAAACCAAAAAAAAAAAAAAAAAAAAAAAAAAAAAGATCAGATTCTAAGTTTCCAGCTGCGTAAACAAAGCAGGCAGTGTCTCAGCTTCTTTCCTTCTCCCACCTGCTGGCCGGCTCCCAGCGGGAGGTACAAGGAGCTACTCCAGGCTTTGATCACGTGCACACTTCATACTTCCTACCTTGCACACTGTTAGCACAATTTCTCTGGGACTCTAGAACGCGTCTTTTAGGGGTTGTGGACTCAATTTCTGCTCAGTTGTCCCTGGAAATTTTGCTACAATTCCAAGGTGGCTGGGGGAGGGGAAAGATGCAGGAAAAGAAACCTCAAGCAGTTGTTTGTGTTTGCCCAGGGGCACTCTGACTGATCAGAATCAGTTCCTTCCCATCTTGGACTTGTTCTTCTGATGCCAATCACACTCTAAATGTCCCTGAAGGCCATCTACAAGAGAAGACTCCAGGGCCTGGTGAGCCAGGCAATGGATTGAGATTAATGTGGACCAACAGTAGGTGGTGTGCCTTTGGGTGTCTGAATCCTGGCACTCTACCATAAAAAAAAAAAAAAAAAAAGTCTTTGGTTTGTTAAGATAAGAACTCACCTGAGAAAGTCTCAGACTGCTCCTTGCTGGACCTGGGCCAGCTCCACCTCCCTCCAGAGGCCCATCATGCAGATTAATCACGTTCTGTGTCTATTCTGGGCCATACTCATTTTTCCAAGTGGAAACTGGATTTTGACAATGCATGTAATCTCTTCATTCTAATTACAGCCAGTCCGCAGCAAGAAAGCCTGTGTTAAAAGGCAGCATCAGCCCGAACTTTGGGCCCCTCTTCTAGCCACCCCCACAACACACACACACACACACACACACACACACACACACACACACACACACACACACACAC